>JZKD02S2087767.1:37616-49666 GCA_000966675.3 Picea glauca
ATCATACTTCCATCTTTCCTATGTCGTTCCTCTAACGACATCACAAAGACACTTAAGACACCCCCAAAGACTAGTTTTGAAGAAGAGAAGTCACTTGACAGGGAGTACAAAACTTTTGCCACTGAAAGAACCACTAACAAATGAATTTGGAGAGGAGCACTCCCCTACCCACTATCAGGGAGTGATGGCACTCCCTGAGCCTCTTTGGGAAGTGTTTGAGCGCTCTGTGCACCCTTTTGGGGGAGCGCTACCCTGTTCTGAGCAAGTTTTATGTTTGTTGAGGCAAATCAGGGAAGAATCCCTCAATTACTGAAGGTAGTTGGATTCAAATAGATGGTCAAGGCATGATCTTAGGGAAAATACTCAATTGAAGGAGAGGAATCCTCAACTTATCCCAAATATCTCTCAAGTGGTTGGACCTCTCCAAGGTTATATAAGGAGGCCTTCTCATGGTGAAAGATACATGGAAAAAATTGGAGATGTGAAAGTTATTATCTCACGAGTGAGATGTCATCAAAGAAATCAGTGTAGATTACTTGAGAAAAGGGGTAGGACAAGGAGAACTGGAAGAAGCTGCTGCACCTTCATTCAAAGGATTGTAATTACTTTTACTTGTTCTCATTAATAATCAATGCTTGGCCTGTTTCTTTCAAACTTGTGCATGTTCCATATGAGTTTGTTTGCAGTAGATGGATCTATATTTGAGCTAATCTCAATAGAGTAGGAAGTCCATTGTATCTTTGTTTGTTTTGCAGGACCTATTAGGGAGATCAAGATCGAAACTCAGCCCGGACTTTGAAAAAACAAACGTTGCTAATAAGGTACATATATTTCTCCTTCTATTTCATTCATTAACTTGATTAGATCTAAAAGGAAGTCAATGTCCATGTTAAGCACTTTTCTATATTGGCCTTAGGAGTCTAGAGACCAAGAGTGAATCCACTTGTCTACAGGGGGATTGACCTACAACAGGGTCCCGACAACAAGGCCATGTTAGGTACCCAAATACAAAATATACACTAAAATAAATGAGGAAAGAGGGAAAATTTCATGGGAAACCCTCCCCCCTCAAAGTACAATGTATGTAAAAAAAAGAAATGACAGTTTCTAGGAAACTATGTCCTTCACTCCAAGACGACTTCACAGAGAATCAAACTTCTACTCAGTGAATATCTTCGTGAAGATATCTGCAGTTTATACTATTGAAAGACAAAAATGCAGGTCGATGATCCCCTTGTGTACTAAGTCCCGGATGTAGTGCATGTGGATCTCTATGTGATTTGTCCCCTACCTTTGAAATGGATCTCTGCAGAACTTCAAAGTGCTTTGGTTGTCACACCGGATGATCGACTGATGAAACTAAATTCCCAACTCAGTGAGAAAATGATGTAGCCACATAAATTGAATGGTTATGTTAACTACCCCTCTGTAATCTACCTTGGATGAATATAGAGCAATAGTATCCTGCTTCTTTCTCAACCAACAGATAGGCTCAAAACTAAGACTGAGTGAGTAACTAGATGTGGACATTTGATCAATGCTATCACCAACCCAGTCAGAATCAATGAACCCAATGAGGTCTAATGTAGATTCTTCTACATAATGAATCCCAAAGGTGATGGTGCCATGTATGTATCAAATGATACACTTTGAAACCTTCCAATGTAGCTCATGAGACTCTTGCATGAACCTGGAGACTGCTCCAACTGCATAGGAGAGGTCTGGTTTGGAGTGTGTGAGATGCAAAAAATTCCCCACTAGTTGTCTGTACAGTGTGCTGTCAACCAGTGGAGTGTCCCCACCATCCTCAAGTTCGAGTCCTGATAGGAAAGGAGTCAGGGAAGAATTGAAGTCTATCATGTGAAATATCTCAAGGAGATATTATGCATACTTTTCCTGAGACAGTTTGATGCCTGATGCATCCTGAGTGATATCGAGTCCAAGGAAGAAATGTAGTGGACCCATGTCCGTCATTAAGAACCTTTCATGTAGAATCCTCTCTACTGCAACAATCGTTGATGTCGAGCAACCAATGATAAAAAAATCATGAACATACATAAATAGAAGTAGAAGTGAATCAACCGTCCTGAGCATGTAAACATTCGGGTCTGATTTACAATGTACAAAGTTATGTGACAACAGGTAGGATTCCATCTTGGCATACCATTCCCTCAGAGCCTGCTTTAGGCCATAAATATATTTATTTAGTCGATAGACCAAATATGAATCTTTCGTAGATCTCCTCAGAGATATCACCGTGAATAAATGCATTCTTCAGATCCATCTGATGGACTTCCCATCCCTTGGATGTTGCAATGGAAAGTTCCAAATGTATGCAATCCATCTTCGCTACTGGAGTGAAGGTATCATCATAGTTAATTCCATGCACCTGATGATAGTCTTTGGCAACTAGCCTGGCTTTGTATCTGCTAATCTGTCCATTCTCCTTTCTCTTGGTCCTGTAGACCCATCTACACCTGACAATTTTCCTTCCAGAAGGAAGGGGAACCAGATCGCTCAATGATGAGACGGTCCAAGAAAATATCAATAAGTATGTATCCCTTCACACCGTTGGGGTATGCAACAAAGATACACTCTGTTCTCTGTGGATCAAGTGCCTTCCTCTTTTTAGAGGGAATCCATGCCCATGCATGTGTGATCCAAAAATGATCTTTTAAAGACTATGGTTAAGTTTATGCATGAGTTGATGTACCACTTAGGAATTAAGAGAATAAGAAGATTTTAATGAAATAATGTTGCAACCATCATAAAGAATGAAGAACAAAAAATAGACATTTAAAACAACAAACCATAATGCCAAGATTGTTAACGGAGTTCCACAAAGTTGCCTACATCTTCGTGCCTTTGTCTCAGTGAGGGAGGATTTCTTATTAGTATTCAATGCTTCAAAATTACATCAGAAGTACATCAAATGGATTAAAAACTGGTATGGCTGTGTTCTTCTCGACCTCAAGAATCCAACACAACTGATGAAACTGAAAAAGGTTGAGCGTAGCTCTCGGAAATGGCCTCCAAAGTTCGCTTCCTCAATGGCTTCCCTACATAAAAATGGCTTAAGATTCCAAAATATTCATCATTTTACTGTATATGATCCTCCAAAACACTTAAACATGCTTTTTTTTATATAAAATTTGAGTTGGGGGTTGAAATCCCAACTTCCCCCCTCTTTCTTGGCTCTTTTTGGGCTCCGATACCATTTTCTAGGCAAAAATCCACTAAAATCAGGCCTAGATATGGTAAAATCCTCCAAATTTGGCCAAATCCGCTAGATTTAGCACAACTAATGCAACCCCCAAATCCTGGGCTCCTATTCATATGGTGCCCCTTGTGACCAAGGCCCTAAAATTTTGACATAGCTCACATTGGGTAAATTTGGGCTGCCACGTGGCACCCTCTGATTGGGCCATGTGTCACCCCCTGATTAGCTCGAGCCATGTCAGCATTCATACCGCCCCCTCTGCCTTCCTAGTTAGCTTCCATGTCAGCCTTCCGTACTGCCACATAAGCCTTCCATACTACAACATAAGCATTCCATACTACCACGCAAGCCTGCCGTACTGCCACGTCAGCCTACTATACTACCACATGTCACCTCTTTATAATTCCATGTGTCACTTCCATATAGTTCTACATGTCAACTCCGTACAGTGCCACGTGTCACTTTTGTAAAGTGCCACATGTCACTTTTTTAGTGGTCCAAATCACCCCTAAAAATGCCAAAAATAATTGACATGTGGCACGTCCTGGTGCTGGCACGTGTCATGATGATGTCAACATGATTTAATTATGATGTCATCATGGCGTACTTATGACATCATCTTCCAAGTCAATTGTATGACCTTTGACCAATTGACTTTTACCTTTGATTTCCATTTTTGGAAAAAATATACTGCTAGAATTGACACAACGAGCCCTATGCGATGGCGCTGGTTTCATCCGATTCCGAGAACTTTGATTTTAGACCTTTCTGGATCCATTTGGATCCCACCTCCCCACTAAGACCTTTTGGTCCTCCAAAATGGTATTAACTAGACATCAAGTGTGGGATAGGCCTCCGCACTTGTCCTTTGTCTTTAAACTCTATCCTGTGCACCTTTCACATCATAATCAATTGCATAATAACCATGACAACTGAAAGCATATTGTTAGCCATTTGAACTCGTTCACATCTTACTAAATCCACTACCATCCATGTAGAAAACATTAGCAACGATACTATCAGAAATATGACTGAAAATAAATCAATATGTTTGCCGGGCTTGCACGACATTAACTTTCTTGAATTAAACTATGATTGAACTCCCATCCTGCAACCATCTCATGTTCATGCTTAAGATAAACTTCTTTACTTGGCACAATTATAGGTGTATTTCTTGCATAAGTTTCCTTCTTTAATTGTTCCATTGTTAGAATAGATTGATTTTCTTTTATATGATGAGCATGCGCAACATATTCAGTTCCCTTCTTAAACAAGTGATATTGATTATGTTCTCTGTAGAAGATTGCTTTGCGATCATATAAATAAGGGCTACCTAAGACCATTCCGCATGTTTCTAGCGGCACCACATCACATATTACTTCATCCACATGCTTAGATGTAATTGCAAACTTTATGATACATTGCTTTGTTATGGGAAATTTGTGATCTTTGCTTATCCAATTTAGTGAATAGGGTTTGTGATGCATCTTAGTGTTTAATTCCAATTTCTTAACCACTTCTTCTGAAATTAAGTTAGATCACTATCTATCAATGTATCGATCTTAGTATGTTTCATTATGACCTTTATATGAAATAATTTACTTCTTGAATAAAAAAAATCACCAATTTTACCTGACAAACCAACTGCTGTGATTTTAGACTCATCACCTGAATCATACCCCAATTTTGTTGGTCGTGTTGCTGTTGCAAATTTTTTCATGCCTTTCCTCTCTTTGAACCACTTCGGTCTCTTCTCTGGGTGCAATTTCCAGCAATACTTATCATCGTGCCCTTCTTTCTTGTGATGCTTGCAAGAGAGATTCTCTTCCTTCATTGTCATTGAATTTTCTTTCTTCCCATTCCCTTTGCCTTTGCCTTCTTTCTTTGAAGATGATTCCCCTGATACACCAACTCCAATTTTCCCTGCTTCAATATACGTTGCTTGGAAATAAACCTCATCAATATTAGTAGGTCCAAACATGAATAATATATTATGAATATGTGCAGGCAAACCTCCTATATACTTCATAAGGGTTTCTTGTGTATTCAATGAAACATCTAATGTCAACGACATCTTACAAAATTCATTTGTATATTTCTGCACCATTTTTCCTTTTCTTAATTTAAGACTTTGCCATTCAATTAAAGCCTTTTCCTTATATCCCAATGGATAGAACTGTTTTCTAAGTGTGGAAATAAAATCATGCCATGATGGAAAAATCTTACAAACTTGCTGAGTTCCATGTTGCATCTTACTTTGCCACYAGATGAGAGCTATGCCTTAAAGATGAAGCAATTCCAATCTGATTTTGGTTGCCTCATCATTGATTTTGCTGCACATTACAATATACCTCCTATYTGTCTAACCTAGTTATCAAGTTTCTCAGCATTAACTTCGCCATCATACATAGGMAAAACAAATTTTACATCAAGTTTAAGTAATGGCATATTAGGGTTATKCTTATGATAATGTTTTCTTGAATAAGTAGTGTTTAAAATTGTACTTGAAGAAGAAGAAGAAGATGGAGATGAAGGAGGTGAAGGAGGATTTTTGGGAGGGTTCTCTCCTTCTTCAYTTTTGTCTTGTKTTGAAGATTCCCCTTGAACTAGTCTCTTGTGTTCCAATTAATCATCATACACCACTTTTACCATCTCTGACATGGCAAAGAAAGTTCTTTGAAACTCTCTTTCTTTTTGAGAAATTCCTTCTTATGATGCCATCTCCTCACTTTGAGATGTCCTGTTTCTTGATCCAATCTTAGGATATCCTTCTACAATCTCTCCTTCACCACGACTTAGATTTTCCATGGTAATCATGAAAACTCAAACAACTAATTGTCAACCTGCTCTAATACCACTTGATCCAAAAATGATATTTTAAAGACTATGGTTAAGTTTATGCATGGGTTGATTTACCACTTAGGAATTAAGAGAAGAAGAATATATCAATGAAAGAATGTTGTATCCATCATAAATAATGCAGAACATAAAATAGACATTTAGAACAAAAAACTATAACACCAATATTGTTAACGGAGTTCGACATAGTTGCCTACGTCTCTGAGCCTTTGTCTCAGTGGGGGAGGCTTTCTTATTAATACTCAATGCTTCAAAATTACATCAGAAGTACATCAAATGTATTACAAAATAGTATGGTTGTGTTCTTCTCAACCTCAAGAATCCAAAACAACTGATGGAACTGAAAAATGTTGAGAGTAGCTCCCGAAAATGGCCTCCAAAGTTCGCTTCCTCAATGGCTTCCCTGCATAAAAATGGCTTAAGATTCCAAACTCTTCATCATTTTGCTGTATCTAATCCTCCAAAACACTCAAACATCCTTTGTTTATATAAAATTTGAGTTAGCCTGCCCAGTCAGCTGCCACATCAACATCCGTAGTTCCACATCAACCTTCCTAGTCAACTTCCATGTCAGCCTTTCGTACCGCCACATCAACCTTCTGTACTGCCACGTCAGCCTGTCGTACTACCAAGTCATCTTATCGTACTGCCACATCAGCTTATCGTTCAACCACGTGTTTTGCTGTCACTAGCCCACGTCATTTCTGTACCACCATGTGCCACTTTTGTACATTTCCACATGTCACTTTCGTACAGTGCCATGTGTCACTTCCGTACAATGCCATGTGACACTTTTTTAGTGGTCCAAATCACCCCTGAAAATGCCAAAAATGACTAACACATGGCACGTCCTGGTTGTAACACCTTGTTTCCCTCAGTCTATAAAAATAACTATATTGACCAAGAACTATGGAAAACTCAAAGGTGTGAATATTTGATTTGATGGACCTTTGTATAAAAGGTCGATGAATGTAAATTCTGTTATGAATATGTGTTGCATGACTACAGGGAGGGGGATGCGCTAAAATAGAACACAATGGATAATGAAGGGTGGTGGAAGGGACCTAGAATGGCTGTGTTAGATTCCACCGAACCAGTACCATATTGGTTTTTACTTTCTCAAATACCAAGGCAACTCTCTGACCCTGGAATGAATTTCTCATCAGGATGGTAGGTGGGGAGGCTCCTTAAGAGTTAATGAGTGAATGGGGTGAAACACCCATATGTAAAGCTCTCATACCTGGCCACGGACGGGGGAATTCACGCCACACACAATCTTGCAGAGAAGGGAAAGAAAGGAAGTGTGGGAAGGGTAAAAACAGAGAGCATGTGCGACAGAGATCACGGAAGAGAGCCGCAAAACCCTAGAAACATAGGGAGTTATGAACACAGGAGAAGGAGAGTTACTTTCGTCCTCGATTTTTTTCTGTATCAGGAGAAGGAGAGTAACCTTCATCCTTAACATCTGTTGAGCTGGAAGTAAGATATTGAATCTTAGAGCATCGTGCTCTAGCTGGGGGGTGGCTAGTGGTAAATCCGTTTGGAGTCACTGAGCCTACGGTTGGGTGGAAACGAGAACCCCTCTCAGCAGTTGCATCACGCCTTGTGGTTCTGATAAGTGTTTCATGCTTTATACTTATATGCCATAGTTGATTTCTATGTAAATTAGATAATTTCAAAGTATGTGTTGATCCTATTGAGAATAGACCCATCTGATTGACCTTTACAATATTCTAGGATGGTTCCTCGAGAGCACCTTTCCTCGGGAATTGCCTCATAACTTTGGAACCATACCGAGCCTTTACCCACAAACCCAACTAAAATCAGGGATAATTTCCCAAGAACCATCTAAAGGTTCATGCGATCTGGTTCTAGAAAACCTGTGCAAGAGAGAGTAGTTCTCTAAGGTTTCAGAGTTGTGGGAGTTTGAAGCTCCGAAAGGTTGAATTTCATGACCCAAGTTCAGAAAGGATAGAGAATCCAATTATTGAAAGGGAGTATCCCTTCATTTGGTAGATGAACGGACGAGATCCTTTTGAAAATACCTTAGGTCTATCAGGACCAATGGATCTAGAGGAGGAGCAAGGGCGTTAACGCCTCGACCCCTTCAGCCTTCGTAAGTAGTGATGGAATTGGGACCGTAGATCCCAAGATCCATCAGGAGCCATCTAGGTCGTCGATCTGAACCCTTGTGTAGATGGGAGGATGGACTCATCATAGTCCTGAAGGTCTCGATTTAATCATGACCATCCATTCAGTAGGGATGCGTGGCAGTCGGGTGGCATTTCACTAACTCACGACTTGGAGTGGTCGTGGTCAAAGGGTAGGATCGCACAAACTCACGATTCACAAAATCATGACGTAATCATGGTCATTGATCCAGGAGTGATCTGGATCGTCGATCGTCTAGAAGGGAATTTCGACATTTCAGGAGTCGGGGGATTCGAGAGGAGAACCTTCACAAAGTGCCGAGTCACGCAGTCTCGACCCAACACTCGGAGGAATGTGGGCCCTTGATCAGAGGACAACGAGGACCATCGATTTAGCATGAATGAGTTTCGGTGTCCGGAAGACCAAAGGGAAGATTCTCTTGTTTTCGCAAGTCGCAAAATCCCAGCATACAAAACCCCGACGTGATCAGTGGGTTGGTCCTAGGTCATCGGATAGGGTTGTGTGGTAGAAGGAGGAGGCAGGCGCTAGTAGTTGGCTAAGGGTCTAACTCGGGGATCGATATTTCAGGACCTAAGAATTTGAAGAAATGAGAAGTTGAGGGACATGAAGTCCCGAAATCGTGAAACGTGAAATAACCTATGGTTGTAGACCGTGGTCATAAAACCGTGGTTGTGTGGAAGAGGGTCACGTTGTGATCATAAGTGAGAGGGATAACACGCGTTAGGCCCCTTAATCGCTTTCGAGACTGAAGGAGATGAAGAGGTTTGGATGCCTTGTATCGGGAGCCTCGATGTCACGAAATGCGATGAGCCTTTGAAATTAAGCCTATGGTCACGGGTCTCGATCACATGGTGGAGGATGAGAAATGAGCTAGCCTGCACTAGGCCCCTGTAGGAATTTGGGAATTCTTTCCTTTGAGAAAAAGGAAAAAAAATTGTTATGCCGCCATGGGTGGGTGAAAAATTGGTATCAGAGCATGATTACAACACTTGGCCTTCTTGGGCTCATGAACGAGTCACGTAGAAACTCCATTTGAAGTACTCTTAAAAATAGAAACCCTCTATTTTAACCACCTTTACCAAAATTCAAAGTTAAGAATGTTATTAAAGAAAATAATGAAATCCCTACTGTGTGTATGCATTTGAGAAATGTGAATTTATGTGCTGGTTATGAATGAATATAATGTTAGCTAAAAACAAGTGTTTTGTCTACACGCAAGTGAACGATCAACCGCGGGAAAACTAAAGACGTATAGAATGATGACACACCATGAGGTGGGGGACAACTCCCACAATAGAGACAAAGAGTATGATGAAAGGAGGGATGTAGAGACCCCTCTAGATCTAGCTGAGAGTGTGAGGAGTCTCATGGTCGAACTACAAAGCTTCAAGGCCAACAACGAGAGGTTGATAAAAGAGAAATAAAAGCAAACGAAAATTAATGCAGTCTTGCTGTGGAGTTTATCCGACATACAAAGACAACTGTAGCATGGACTTGACACCAGTCATGAGGATTGAGGATAGACAAAGAAGATTCGAAGTCCACCTGAGATACAAAAATGTGGCATTTTGAGTGGCTACACTAGGAAGAGAACCTTGTGGAAGGCCCACCCTAGATATAGGGGACGGGCATCGGACGTTTCCTATGGAAAGGAAACTAGCGACTCTGAAGGATATTCTAGTAGAAGAACTAGTTCATATTCTTGAAGAAAACAAAAGAAGTGAAAGCATTCCAAAATTCATATTCTCGAAGAATTCAGGAAGGAAAAACCACCCTCTTTCGATGATGAGATAAAGAGAGGAGAGTAAGCGGAGGCCTGGCTACTTAGACTAAAGAAGTATTTCAGAGTCCATGACTTCTCGGAAAACTTGAAGGCCTGAGTAGCCACTTTCAACCTGAATGGAAAGGCTTCCATTTGGTGGGAAGACCTTAATAATGTAAAAGGGATTCACGAAGAAGACCTATCTTGGGAACGATTTGAAAGATACTTCAGGAAGAAGTATTTGTCAGAAAAGTATTTCGATGAAAGATTAAAGAATTCTATGAACTCATGCTGGGGCAACTCACCGTAGAAGAATATGTCAACAGATTTCTTGAGCTACTGAGGTACGTACCGTACATAAAAGCAGAAAAGGCAAAGGTGCAATGATTTATTAGTGGGCTACCTAAGGACTATCAGAATAGGATTGAGTTTGATGAGCTGAGGACCCTAGAAGACACTATTCTAAAGGCAAGATATTGTTATGAACAGTTTGGGCTTCAGAAAGAACCTCGCGAAGGCTGGAAGAAGAGGAATAGTTCGAGATTCCAGAAAAAGGGGTTTAAATCCCCAAGATTTAAAAACTATAAAAATGATACAAGGATGAATTTTCCTACCCAAAGTGTACACCATCAGAATTTCCCCTCCCAGAGCGAAAATAAGCCTTTTGGGTCAACTCGCAGAAAGACTGATAATCCAAAGAAATAACCCTTGAAATGCTGGGGTTGTGGAGAATAAAATCTACCGAGGGATTGCCCACATCGACAAAAAAACAATAGGAGAATTTACAACATCCAAGAGGCTACCACCGTCAATGACGTGGCCAGGAGTATGCCGCAAATTTATGTAGATATGGATAATAAACAAGTCGACCACCAAGCTTCAGTGGTGGAGATGGAAGGTATGATCACTAACCACCTAGTGTCTATTCTAATTGACCCTGGTTGAAATTTGAGTTATATAGCCCCTCGAGCTATTGATAAGTGTAAATTGCAGCCACACAAACATGCCAAACCATGGTTGGTATAGTTAGCCACTGGCACCTAAAGAAAGGTAGCGGAGTTCATGCCAACTTGTCAATTCACTATGGGTGAATTCTCCACCCAAGTAACCCTTAACGTACTACCCCTAGGATTGTATGACCTGTTGATTGGCATGGAATGGCTAGCCGTATATAAATCCAGAATGGACTGTTACCATAAAACCTTAGAATGTGAAAGTGAAGAAGGAAGGAGGATAACCCTTCAAGGGATCCAGAAACCTATCTCAGTGAGACAAATATCATCCCTTCAAATGAGAAAGTATTGCAGAAAGGGATGCCCACTATATGCGATACAGGTGTTGGAATTGTTGATATTATGGTATATGCGGGAGGTATTTACCTCCACATGTAAACCTGACGAGGATAGAATACTCCGGGAAGCAAGAAGAAACCCTAATGAGTTGGCTAATAACCCTAGAAGACTTGTCGTCTCAATAAGATAATTTATATTAGGTTATTAGCCTCCAAGAGAAGAATTCGGCCAAAAATAATAATATATACTGAACAATTAGATACCGAGAATGAGAATTCGACCCAGGCAATTAGCCAAAATTAGTATAAATATAGGAGGCTAGTTCTCATTCTGGCAGGTAGTCTCAGAATTGCAGAGCAACACTTGTACACATTGTAGTTGCCCAGTTTCTACATAGGTTTGGAGGAGAGATGCCATTGTAGATGTTGCAACTAGCAGTAACGCTTGGACTATCTAATGGATAGGGTTTGGAACATTTGATCAGCTCTTGTTGGTGTGCTACCCTTTGTTTGGCTATCTGGCCTAGGGTTTGCTTCTGGAGTGATTCTTTGTCAAGGTTAAGGTGCTCAGAGGGTGATCCAGATTATTTTCGGCACGAAATGAGAGTGGAGATATAATAAAGAAATGCATAGAGATATCGCGTATATCCAGTAATATAACAGAAATATATCAGCGATGCAACCATAAACACAGAGATACAGTAATACACGATTTCTATTAATGAAAGAAATGTACAGAGACTGTA
>JZKD02S2087789.1:0-27260 GCA_000966675.3 Picea glauca
ATCCCACCACATGGATGTCTTTCCCTTGATTTGATAGATATAAATTCTACCTTCTACATGAGAAGAATAATTATGCAATTGAAAATACTTTCTCATGCCCAACAACCATTTTTCTTCATCTTCATCCTTCTTATGCTCACCATCAAATGTAGGAGGTTTGATTTTGTTCATTTCTCCTCGTAGCTCATCCACCCCAAACCTATTATTCTTTCTGATAGGGGATGGAATCAAGCTGTTGTGTTATCTCTTATTGGAATGCCTTGGGGACTGGTGGTGATGTCTACTAACACCTATGGTTCTTCTTTTCTCATCAAGAGGCCTGTGACTTTCAGATTTGCTTGAGCCACTCTCCTTATCCAATTTCTTTTCTATTATGTTCAAGCTCTGCAATAAATTCATGTTGAAGTCATCCTATTGCTCCTTGGATTTCATAATCCTTTCATTATCATATTTATGGTTTTGGACATCCTTCTGTAAAATTTTTGATGGTCTCTTCCATATTCATGTTTTCATTCCTTTCATCTCCATGTCCATTGGAGTTTGTTCCCTCAATGCCCAAATGGACATCCATGCCTCTAATTTCATATTCCTGATTGTAATTTTCCTGTGCCTCTTCCATTACTCTACCTCTTCCATTACTCTAGACTCTATGCTGATCTTGATCTGATCTATTTGTTTTTAACTCTGCAAAATGTGCAGCCAACAAAACTTTGTCAGGCTATATGTTTCAACAATTTCATGAAAATATGAACCATTATGGTTCAATAATATATATCAGAATTATTTCTTCTGATTTTATGGAAATTTGAATGCCCAGGTCAATTTTTTGGGTGTATATTTAGATTCCACTGTCTAATAACTTTCCAATGCCTTCTCCCATGCTCAATTCTGAGTCTTGAGAAAAACGTTATGGCTATTAGAAATTTTCCCATTAATTTTTTTGTTCATTTTTCAACTTGGCGCAACTTTGTGTTGTAAATATGAATTTTTGCACATATTCCTTTGTAATTTTCATAGGATCTCAATTGGGTTTCTTCATGTACATATTATGGACACTTTGTCCAAGTTTCACCTATTTCTAGGTTCTGGGATGCTAGTTACAACCTGCTAAAATTCCAAACCAAAATACCATATTGTAATTGGTATGCTATAGGTACCTTCTTTTCCATATTAAACACTTTTAACATGCCCAAAAATTTAATTCATCTCTTGGAATGTCTTCTATGGCTTAATATATTTCCATTGACTTTTCTTGCGCCTCAATCTGATTCCGGAGTAGAAAGTTATGTCTCTTTGAAGTTAGATGGGTCTTAAAATTTACCCTTCACTATTTGTGCTATAACATTCTCATAAAATCTTTGTTTGACGAACGGTTTACACCATTAGAAATCTCTCTCCGAGATATTTTATTTGAGATGAAAAGATAAAGTGTGCCATTACACACTTTGTTCTTGTGGTTTTCCAGTGCCTAAAAACGCTCTTAAGGGCCTCAAAAACGCACTGCAAAACGATGACGTTCAAATGATATAAAACATCACAAAAAATCACTAGTTTTTTTCTATTGTTCACCCTTCAAACGACTTCATGTGCACAAATTTCAATCTCTGCACTTGTATTTACCATGTGCAGCAACATCACAAGGTAAATCATGCTTCGCGCACTTTAAATCTATTGTGTATCACTTCTTTGTCGCGCCAATAACTTGTGCGCACTTTTGTGTCGCGTGCCAATATCCATCGTGTGCAATTTTGGTTCTTTCATTAATACCTGTTGCGCGCATTTTTTGTATCATGTGTTGATATTATGTGTGCATTTACTCTATGTGTTGCACCATGCCAAAGTTTAGTACGTCTCTACCATGCACCAAAACTCTTAGCGCACCACTAACTAAACTGTCGCGCGACAACATATACCCCCATTGCGCACACACCAGTAAAACTCCTTTGTGCTCTGCCAAAACTACGCACACCATGCACATCATTATTATGTGTGTGCACACTTCACAATGCTAAATTTATCGCATGGTCCTCTACACCAACATATTTCCGCGTGGCGGAAAAATTTAGCGTGCACACCCGCACACTAACATTTTTTCGTGCGGCACCGAAATTTAGCGTGCACACCTGTTGCTGGCCCTTGACCAAATTTTGGGATTTTCTTGGTCATGTTGACCTATTTTGAGACGTTGACAGCCTATCAAAGGTGGAGCACAAGTTGAAGCAGAGATCACGGGATCTCGGCCCCCTTTTGGGCCCCTTTTTGGGTTTTTGGGAATATGTAAAGAAAAGGGGATGTCAGCCCATGGGTTTACCCTTGCTTAGGCCTATTTTGTCTGTATATATAGATGTCTAGGCCATATAGAGAAGTAGTTAAATCGACATCTATGTGGTGTAAGATAAGTGTAAAGAGTTGAATCTGTGTGATCAAGGCTTTGTGCATCTTGTGTAAGACTTGCAGAGCTGAGTGCAAGTCCCTATGAGAGACTGTAGAAGGATTTGTGTTGTAGCACAAGGAAGAAGGATCTAGCGAGCTACGCAGATATTTTGTCCTGTGCGGAGTAATGGTTTTGAGGCTCTATGCTTGTAACCGATTGATTGAAGATAATAAAGAATAAGAGTTGGTGGACATAGCCCCAGGGTGGGGGTGAACCACGTAAACACTGTGTTGTGTGCTTTGTGCTTTTTCTGATCTGTTCATATGTTATATGCTAAGTGCTATGATATGTTTAGATAGATATATTTATGTTTTGTGCTTATCATATGTGAGAATGTTAGATCTGATATAGATAGTCATGTTTAGTTCTTGATATGCTCATTCTGATCCATTTTTATATGTTAAGTGCTTGAATACTATAGACTGATGTGAATACTGCAAAGTTCTGTTGTATCAACGAAGTAAATAGTGATTACATATTAAGGAAATGACGGTGCTAAGAGCTATATTAAGTATTATAATCACAGATCTGTGTCCCAGCTAAGGTTTCATACACTTGAGTCCTGCAACCACCCCTTCCTCTACCTCCGATGAGACTTCATTTTCTTCGCAGGTGTTGCCGAAAGGGTTGTTAGTTAGGGTTTTTTTGGTGCATTGTTGTAGCATTGAACCCTGGGTCTTCCCTTGTGCCAACAAATGGTTCTGTTGTCGAGACTTGAAACTGTGATTGCTAGGAACCAATAAAGAAGAATATTTGTGAAAAGATCCATCATGAAACTGTGAAATCTTTGTGCGTAGATCTGTGCCCTAACATGCAGTATTATACTTGACTTATAAAACTCTATGCTAAAGAAAGAATACTAGATATGAAAGAAAGAAGCATGATCTGAAGAAAGGAGGTCGGATCTGAAGGAAAGAAGCAAGATCTGAAATCTTTGTGCTCTAAGAAAGGTAAGAATAAAAGAGGTAAGATATGCAAGCTTTGTGCTCTAATAAAGGTAAGAATAGTTAAAAAAAATTAAGCTTTGTGCTCTGTAGAAGCAAGAAAAGTAGAAATTTTTGTTTCTAGAGTATGGATCTAGGTATGATTGATAGGATATGTCCTAGCCTGAAAACTAGGGCACTAATAGATGAAAGAAGGTTTGATATGAATAGATCTGATAAGAATAATGAAGGATATGTTATACCTATGTATAGAAAAGATGTTTGGACTAACAAATGGATGTAGTATCCTAGAAATAATTTGTTGCAAGTTAGCTCATACGATCCTAGCGCACAGTATAGAAGAGGCTAAGGATCACTTAAAAGAAAGAGAGAATTAACCCTTTGTTATAGTTGTAGAAGACCAGGACATCTTGTTAAGGAATTCCTTGGAAGAAGACCTAGTTGTCTTTGTTGTAAGGATCTGGACCATGAAGTGTTGGATTTCCCNCCTAACGTGAACAATATCTAATGATAAAGAACATATAGTAGTTATCTGATAATTTTGAACATGAGCATGCATACCTGAACATGACGTGAGAAAAATTCTCCTCTGGGGCCAAGTTTAGATGATGACCTGGGGAATGTGAATGTATAGATGGTGGGACCCTGAGGCCGTGAGGTAGAGATGATGGGGGAGCCGTCTCATAACGAACCAGTGTGACTGCCACTAGTAGAGTCGAGGGAAGGGTAGAGGTGGAGAAAAGATGATGTTGGTGTTGGACCAGCTTGTGAGCTACAGGCAGAGGCCAGGGAGATGGTAGAGGACCTGTGCCACCATTTTGATAGGGTGTTGTAGGGCATTCATGTGGCCATGTGGGCCCACATACAAGATGAGGAGGTCCTGGAGTAGTGTGTGGGTGTATCAACAGAGTGGCGGACCCTGATCTACCGAGCATATGTAGTGGGGGAAGCGATGACTGGTCGACTGCCCCCTAGACCTGAAGGGCACCCAACTGGTGGGACACCTCCAACTGACAAAGGAACTAGTAGGGGAGCTATAGGGGCACCATGAGTGCTAGGTTTATGTATTGTAGAGGATTGAGAGACCATTTTGTACATCATATTTGATACCCATTTTGTATAGGGTAGGGGGTACCCATTTTGTACCTATAGGAGTGAGGGGACTCACTGGCCTACGAGAGAGGTATCTATATTTTGTAAACATTGATGACACTATTGATGATATATATATATATATATATATATATATATATATATATATATATATATATATACATATGTCTTCATGTGTTGATGTTTTTTTGTACTTATGATGTCTTTTCTATATGATGTGACAAATGTATGATGTTTATGTATATGCGATGATGTTTTAATGTGATGAATTACAATCTAATACTAGGTGAGCCATGTTATCTTCTATTTAATTAGATTGTCTTGGAATATTTGTAAATGTGATTGAATCAAAGTTACAAGATAATAGTCTAAGTTGCAGTTATTTACAAAAGAGGCAAGGATCATGGATGTGATATACATTTTTTAGTTGCATGACAACAAGTTGGGAATATAACATAATGCTATGGTGATGAATGCGGCGGTGACTGGCCTCAGCAAGGAGACCAATGACGGCTGCATATTCAGCTTGGTTGTTGTTGGTTGAGCCCAAACATAGTCCATTGGAGTGGAGCAACACATGTGAGGGGGTATATAGGTCCCAAGTGGCCAAAGAGAGATTACGGGTCTAGAGGTTGGCACCATCATCATAACTGATGTCTTAGGTTGATGGATGATGCATATTTCAATAAAAAATATGATAGATCAGATATGAGGAATGGTGGCATAAAAAGAAGACTAAAAACTCTACAAATGTGTACAAAGAAAAACCTAAGGTAGAATGGCTATGCTCACGCATAAAACTTATTTAGGTACAACCCATTGATGGGTTCTTTGAGAGGGTATCCTTTTGGTGAGGACAATATGTATGCCCCTTTAGTGAGGCATTGTTGGACAATGTAGGGTCCATGCTATAGTGACTCGAATTTCCCATGGCCAAGGGTATCATGGGTGATATCGTAGGCTAATATGACATCCCCTTCATTGAATGAGCGAAGGTTGACATTGAGGTTGAAGGTGGCTTTGGATCATTTTTTAGCTGCCTTATTGTTCTATAATGAAGATAGACGATCTTCATCCAACGACTCTAAGATCAGTAGGCACTGCTCCATCAGAGTAGTTTCAGGTAATATCTCAATGTTAGTGCATAATATGGGTATTTCGCACTCAATAGGGAGGGTGGATTCGATCCCATGGACAAGGTGGAACGGTGTAAAACTGGTGGAAGTTTTGACTGTCGTTTGATAATCCCATAACGCGGAAAACAACATATGATGCCAGTTGGTCTTATGTTTTTTGACGGTACATTGTAGCATGGTTCTGAGGACTTTGTTGATAGCCTTGACCTGTCCATTGGACTGAGGGTAGTATGGAAAGGAAAACTCATGGGAGAATACTAACTTTGAGGAGAGTTCCATGAAGATCTCCTTCTTCAAGTGTTTACTATGATCGAACACTAATTGTAGTGGGACTCTGAATCGGGTAATGACATGGTTGAAGAAAAAACATGTTGTTGTGTCAACAATATTGTTGAAAGTGGGAATGGCTTTGACCCATTTGGTAAATTAATATACTACCGTGACATTTTTCTGTTACTGGATGGAGGATGGAAAGTCATGAAGTCTATGACCCATTTGTAGAAGGGACTGGAAGTGATGACTGGATGTAGAAGCTATGGTGGTGCTCGTGCTTTGTTTGCATAGAGATGGAATTTGTCGCATTGCTTGACTGCATGGATGCAGTCATGAAAAAACGTGGGCCAGAAGTACCATGATAGAATGATTTTTTGGGTGGTGGACATGCCCGGGAGGTGACCATCATAAGTGTTGTTATGGAAATTGTTCAAGAATATGTCATATTTTTCGATGGCCAGACATCGATGAAGAATGGTGTCGACCTCGCATCGATAGAGAACGTCTTTGAGGAGTAGATATCGAGGGTCCTGATGGCGAATGTGTCGATGATTGTCTTGATATAGGTGAGACATAAACTTATTTGTCATAAGGTAGATGAGAAGGTCACCATACCAGGGGTCATTGGAGGGGATTAAGAAGAGGTGTTTGTTGGGAAAATATGTATTACCAAGGGAAGATGTGGTGTACAGGGGAAAATTCATAATGAGTTTAGCGAGGACAAGTGCTTTCTTTATTTTGGGAGTTGAGAACTCTAGGTCGTATTCCTGGAGGATAATGATCCATCAAGAATTTTTTTTTGTTAATCTCTCTACAACTAAGCCAGTACTACATGGCGTTGGAATTTTTTATGACCTTGGTAGTTCGAAGAAGGATATAAAGGTGTAGTATTTGGACTACAAGGAAAAATGCAAGGGTGATTTTTTCATCATGATTATATTTCAAGCGTGGCTCGGAAATGTTTTTACTGATATAGTAAATGACATGTTCACGCCCATCACCCCTAATTGGACGAGGAATCCTACTACTGAGACGGCTAAGGCTGACAAGTAGAGCATGTAATCACGATCATAGTCTGGGGGACTAATCAAAGGGGCATTAGATAAGGTGACTTTTAAATAATGAATTTTTTTTTGAGCATGCTCGTCCCATCGAAATGGGATATCATGACGCAGTAAGCAGAGAAAACCGTGTGCGTTAGTGGCATAGTCTAGGACAAAGCGACGTACAAAGTTGGCATACATTCCTAGGTGGTCGAATCTCTATGATAGCTTCGACCTTGAGGGGGTCCACCGTAATTCTGTGTTGGGAAAAAATGAACCCAAGGAGGTGTCTGACAATGACACAAAATACGCACTTGAGGGGGTTCAAGTGGATATTGTACTGACGAAATCATTGGTAAACGATGTGTAAGTCATCTAAATGTTAAGTTATCTTTTTGGATCGAGTAGTGAGGTCATCCATATAAGCAAGGATTATGAGAGAAAGATCTTGGAAAACATAGATCATGGCCCATTGAAACATAGCACCTATGTTCTTAAGTCCAAAAGGCATGACACGATAAGAAATGGTACCCCAAGGGGTATTAAAAGTAGTTTTATATTGATCTGTAGGATGTATTTGGATTTGATTGTAGCCGGAGAACCCATCCGTAAAGGACAGTTCCTCATGGTTGAGATAGTCATCGATAATTTGGTCGATGAAATGGGTTGGAAAGTTGTCTTTGGGAAAAGCATGGTTGAGATCCTTAAAGTCAATGCAGACACGAATAGTGCCATGTTTCTTGTTAACGTGCATGAGGTTAGAGACCCATGAGGTATACACAATGGGGTAAATGAACCCAAAAAATGTAACTTGTCAATTTTGACTTTGATATCCACAACTTTCGATGGGTGAAGAGGGAATTTCTTTTGAGGTACCGAGGAAACATCTAGCCAGGTGTTGATTCAATGTTCAAATATATATGGATCAAGGTAGGGAATCTTTGTATATGACCAGGAAAAAATATCCCAGTATTCCTAAAAGAGAGCTTTGTAAGACATGAGTTCTTTAGGGGAGCATGCAATGTCAATGGTGATTTCTTCTATGATTCTCAGTTTAATGGAAATGTCAATTTTGATAGTGGGGGAGATGTTGGCCATGTTTCCTTCTTCAAAAGAATATGGGGCAGGGATAGGGTTTTGAACTAGTCTATATGCCCTGAAGGAATAAAATCCTTGGTTTCAATTGTGCATATGAAGTCTTGGGTAGGAGGATGAAAGGCCTCCTTTGAAAGAAAGAGTGATCGATGATGGATTTCATTCCATGGGAAATCGGGGGTAGTGATTTCTTCTAGGATATCTTCGTTTCAGTGAAAAATGCGAGAATACAGGGGATCCTAGGAGGTGACAGGGGGAACTATCAACGTGTGGTTATCCTCCAAGGGTGAGAACACATATGAGATATCGTGTACAGGGTGCGAGGGACCGCTAGACATAAAGTGAATGTCCTGATACTGTGGAGAGTGCCTTGTTTGCGCAAGTACTGACAACTAAATTTATCAAATATCAGTAATGTAAGCCTCAGTAAAAGGTGGTTGGGCAGGATCTAGCTGATACGTTTGGCATATTGTAGCTAAGGTTTGGCGAAATTGAGGTAGATTTGGGAAATTATGAGTGTAATGGCCATATTCTGAGCATATGGCACAAGCGAATTTGGTTCGCAACCCTTTAATTCCTAAAGTGGAGGACTTCGGAGTAGAAGTAGATGTACTTGGTGGAGTGGTGAGAAATGTGGTTTCTCTAGGGAGTTGGTTCAGATTGTGTAACTCGGGAAGAGTAGGACATATATTAGTGGGGTGTCCTTCTCTTTCGAATAGCATGTAAGGAGGTTGAACTAGAGGAGGAAGTGGATTTGTGGGATATTTCTTCTTTTGTTTACCCCCAACAATGACAATGGTGCCAATGGTGGGGAGGAGATGGTGGTGTGGTAGGAGCCTGTATTGGAATTTTCATCGATATTCCCTCTATCTCAGGAGGGAGAGATGGTTGAGGAACCATCATAGGTAGATGTAGATAACATGTAGGGATGGAAAGCACCATGTTAGGAAGGGTAAGGGTTGTAGCTACCTAGAACACTTGTTATCTAGGTTGGGAGAAGAAGAAGGGTATTTGGGTAATGGCTTGGGGGACTGTCTCCCAAACCAAGATTTTCCCCTGGAGGGGGGGGGGGGATCTAGGATAAGTGGTGTAGTGGGGTTCTTGGGGAATTTCTGAGGTAATAGTTCTTCCACTGGTGGAACATCGATGTGAGGAGAGGCCTCAATGGGAGGAATAGTGTCTCTGATATATGTTCCATTAGAAGATACTGCACACACTTATGTTGAAGGGTGTAGGAGGGGTGGCACTCCATGATATGCCCCCAACAAAGATGGGTCCTTAAAAATGTTGGGACCCATTTCGATGAATGAATAATAACCCGAGCTAGTATGGACAAGAGGGAGAATTGTATCAATGTTGGTGGAATGGTTAGGCTCATAATGTTTAATTTGTTCAATGGTGATGATTTTCCCATTATGGGGGAACATCATCGTTCAAAACATAGAAGAGGGCACCACCTTCATAACATACATGTAGCTACGTCTGAACAAGATATTACAATCAAGTGGGGTGTCAATAAATTCAATGTTGATGAGGATGTTTTTTCCCCCGAGTTCGATGGGAACATTTTGGAAGAGCCCTTCATGGGACAAGGGTCGACCATCATAAGCTCGCAGGGTGATGGTAGATGGTACTAGCTAAGGGGAGCCTAGTTTCTTCTAGACTAGTTTGGACATGATGCATGTGGATGCACCTTCATCGATGATACATCGATTTACTATGATGTTTAATATCTTAATAGGTATCTGGAAAGCTACTAGAAAGGGGAGGCGTGGTTCTTCACTATCTAGATCGAAGTTGATGAGTCTAGTATCAGCTGGTTCAACTTCCCCCAAGGCAGAAAGAAAGGATATTCGCTGATATGGAAAACTTTGGAGGACCTCCAATACAGACATTTCTACAAGAGACTGAGCTAATTCGTCAACCTGGCTATAATTATGGGTTTCCCTAGCATGAGGGTTATGTATATTCTGTCTTAATGACATACGAGGTATATGAGGTTTTGGTTCAGTGGTAGGGTGTGGAATCATCGATGGTGGTCTGACTGTAGTTGGGGCCATTTTCAAGGTGTTCGGGGTAGATTCAAGGGGAACACCATACTGGATACCGTGTGTTTGCAGAATAATTTCTTCTTCCTTGGTAACTAGGATGTTGCGATCAGTAGGATTTTCGGGTTGAATGGGACCTTAGTTTTGATACTGCCCCATTTGTGGTGGGGCAGGGTGTACCTCTTGTTGGTTATTCATCACACTTTCGTGTGGAATAGGGTTTTTCAAAATAGTTGGATTTGGTTGTTTCAAGTATTTTGGTGGGGCTTGTTGAGGGGCAGGTGGCGCCGGGGGATGTTGTGCGTTCATGGATTCTTTCATCCATTTGAAGTCAGAAATTTGGGGGAAATGGTGTGTATAATGTCCATAATCACGATAAAGAGCGCAAGCATATTTATTCCTAATATTGTTGTTGTTCTTCCCTTGTCATTTGTTATTATTGTCCCCTTGGGGGTTCTGTTTTCCTTGATTCTGGTTCCCCCCAGCAGGATGGTGTTGTTGGGGGCTATTTCCTCCTGGTCCTGGGTTACTATTGTTTCAATTTTTTCCTTTATTGTTGGCATTATTCATCTAATGGGCCAAATTTTCTGCATTCAACTATTCAAAATCCCGAATCTATTGAATGGGAGAGGGTTGAACAAAATTAACGTCGGCATGTGGGTGTCCTTGTGGAGGAGAAACTGGTTGTGGAGGACCGAGAAATGGAAAGTAGTATTGTTTTGGGGGTTCATTCCATATGGCATATAGGATGTTAAATTACCTCCACAACTGTTATTGTCGCATGTGTGGGTTGGGGGTGGACCCACATTTGATGGAAGGACCGAGTGCATTTCGGGTATCTGTGGGGGTCACCCCAATGACTGAGGGGGAATGACAAGATATGACCATTGGTAAGTGGGGGGATGGTAATAATATGTCCCTCCATAGGTTTTCGGATATTTAGGTGCACCCTAAATCAGTGGTGGTTGGTTGTAAGGTTGGTGGTGCATCATGGAACCAATCAACCCATCCACAACGTGGGACATCCCAGGTTTGTCTTGGCCAAATGGTATGGGTCTAGGTGCATCAGGTAACATTGTGTATAAGTAACTTGATTGAGTATAGATGAGGTCAAACTATTGTGCCTTGTTAATGTCCTCCTCTTTCGTTTGAAGAAAAGTGGATGCTACATCCTTGACAATAACAGAGACAAGTGATTTGAGAAATCAATCAAGACATTGTTCTTTGGTGGTTTCCACTTTACACAAACTATGGTGCTGAANAGTTCGATGGGAACATTTTGGAAGAGCCCTTCATGGGACAAGGGTCGACCATCATAAGCTCGCAGGGTGATGGTAGATGGTACTAGCTAAGGGGAGCCTAGTTTCTTCTAGACTACTTTGGACATGATGCATTTGGATGCACCTTCATCGATGATACATTGATGTACTATGATGTTTAATATCTTAATAGGTATCTGGAAAGCTACTAGAAAGGGGAGGCGTGGTTCTTCGCTATCTAGATCGAAGCTGATGAGTCTAGTATCAGCTGGTTCAACTTCCCCCAAGGTAGAAAGAAAGGATATTCATTGATATGGAAAACTTTGGAGGACCTCCAATACAGACATTTCTACAAGAGACTGAGCTAATTTGTCGACCAGGCTATAGTTATGGGTTTCCCTAGCATGAGGGTTATGTATATTCTGTCGTAATGACATACGAGGTATATGAGGTTTTGGTTCAGTGGTAGGGTGTGGAATCATCAATGGTGGTCTGACTGTAGCTGGGGCCATTTTCAAGGTGTTCGGGGTAGATTCAAGGGGAACACCATACTGGATACCGTGTGTTTGCAGAATAATTTCTTCTTCGCTGGTAACTAGGATGTTGCGATTAGTAGGATTTTCGGGTTGAATGGGACCTTAGTTTTGATACTGCCCCATTTGTGGTGGGGCAGGGTGTACCTCTTGTTGGTTATTCATCACACTTTTGTGTGGAATAGGGTTTTTCAAAATAGTTGGATTTGGTTGTTTCAAGTATTTTTGTGGGGCTTGTTGAGGGGCAGGTGGCGCCGAGGGATGTTGTGCGTTCATGGATTCTTTCATCCATTTGAAGTCAGAAATTTGGGGGAAATGGTGTGTATAATGTCCATAATCACCATAAAGAGTGCAAGCATATTTATTCCTAATATTGTTGTTGTTCTTCCCTTGTCATTTGTTATTATTGTCCCCTTGGGGGTTCTGTTTTCCTTGATTCTGGTTCCCCCCAGCAGGATGGTGTTGTTGGGGGCTATTTCCTCCTGGTCCTGGGTTACTATTGTTTCAATTTTTTCCTTTATTGTTGGCATTATTCATCTAATGGGCCAAATTTTCTGCATTCAACTATTCAAAATCCCGAATCTATTGAATGGGAGAGGGTTGAACAAAATTAACGTCGGCATGTGGGTGTCCTTGTGGAGGAGAAACTGGTTGTGGAGGACCGAGAAATGGAAAGTAGTATTGTTTTGGGGGTTCATTCCATATGGCATATAGGATGTTAAATTACCTCCACAACTGTTATTGTCGCATGTGTGGGTTGGGGGTGGACCCACATTTGATGGAAGGACCGAGTGCATTTCGGGTATCTGTGGGGGTCACCCCAATGACTGAGGGGGAATGACAAGATATGACCATTGGTAAGTGGGGGGATGGTAATAATATGTCCCTCCATAGGTTTTCGGATATTTAGGTGCACCCTAAATCAGTGGTGGTTGGTTGTAAGGTTGGTGGTGCATCATGGAACCAATCAACCCATCCACAACGTGGGACATCCCAGGTTTGTCTTGGCCAAATGGTATGGGTCTAGGTGCATCAGGTAACATTGTGTATAAGTAACTTGATTGAGTATAGATGAGGTCAAACTATTGTGCCTTGTTAATGTCCTCCTCTTTCGTTTGAAGAAAAGTGGATGCTACATCCTTGACAATAACAGAGACAAGTGATTTGAGAAATCAATCAAGACATTGTTCTTTGGTGGTTTCCACTTTACACAAACTATGGTGCTGAAACAATTCATGGATGTGATTGGATATATGGATAGCATTAGTTTTTTTAAACTCCAAGAGAATTTCTAATCTAGTAGCATTATGAACTGATACTTGGAAAAAGGACAAAAAGGCCTTGGCCAATGATTCAAAGGTCACATGGGACCTTGATTTTTCGTTGACATACCATTTGGCTAAGGAACCTGTGAGAGTTCGTTGAAACAACCTTAAGTAGATGGAATCATCCATGATGTTGTTTGAAGAGAACCATAAGTGGAAGGTCATAACATGGTTGGTGGGATCGTCCCCTGATTTTTCTTCAAACTTTGGAATATCCAAAGATAATTTGGTAGGCATATTGGGCCAAGTGGGATCATGCAAGATGGGATATTTCGTGAGTTTGGTTAAATCAATAATGTTAAGGAATTCCAGGTATGACATGGGGAGATTTTATTAGTTCTATCCATCGTGTGAGAAGGTGGTAGACCTGTTCCTTGAGAGAGGTTTGGTGGGGTTATACTTCTTCCTTGAGAAGAAGTTTTCCCCCCGCCTCCTTGTGAAGGAGAACTAGTGGATGGATGGCCTTGGGAATTGGACCCAAGCAAAGTGGAACCAATTAAATTTGATCCCAAAATAGTATCACTCATGAGGGTGTAATATCATTGAGACGGTGAGTTGACAAGACTAGGGACTCCTCCTAAAATGGGAGGAATATTTTTCAAGCATATGGAACAACGGGTATTTTTTGGGTCCCCTATGGTTTCCGACTAGCAAAGTGAATGTGTGAAAATGGTGACAAGAGAGAAATAAATTAAAAATAACTCTGTATAATTTGAACCTTCAAAATATAGTACAACTCACAATTGCATGTAATCAAATAAGCATCATACATAAATCAATTGTAAATAAGCAAACATGTGGATAGGTGGATTTTGTCCACGTGGGGGAACAAATAAAAATAAATGCTCATGTCTTAAAAGATGTATCATCCTTCCTCTCAAATAGCATTGGTCCTTCCAAAAGTACTCAACAGTGGGGTACTTAATGAGGGATAGACGGTGCATATCCCGAAAGAGCTGGCAATATCCCCAATAGCCACACACAATTTGATCAAGGTGCGATTGCAACCCATAATCGCCACCTGAGTAGATGTCCTAAATTTTGGTCACTAGGTGTCTCGGTCAAAGTGCGACATTTATATTTTTGACCTCAGAAATGGGTCATGGGTTGGATTCCCTTCCAAGATTTGGGTGATTGAAGGAGGGATGGGGATAACAATCGAACCTCGGCCTTCAACCCTTCACGGGTATCTCCCTGCCTTATGGTGTAGGAACACTTGACTTGGAGGATTTGAAAGCTCCATATTTCTCAACTTCTATGTTTGAAAATGTGAGAACCATATAATGGGGGACTATTTGGATGCCTATCCCCGAGATCCCACCTAGACTAAAAAAAATATTTTGGCACCTCCTGTGGAGGAAAACTTAGTGAGTTTTTTAGAAAAAATTTAGATGTTGTGGGATGAGAGATTGGGGGTGTGAACCAATCTCGTTTGAATTAATGGGTGTGGATAATTTCCAAAGAAGTAGTGGGACATTCCAGAATTCCTTTGGAGAAAACCTACTTCAACCTCCACGATTCAAAAATGGAAATTCTATGTGTGGGGAGTGACTTTGTGTGTGAGCAAGTGAAAAATGTGTGCCAAGTTTTTAATAAGTTAGGTGTGAGATTGCAACATGTGGAATTCCTATGGTCCTTACAAATATTTTTTACCTATCTTACTACGTTTCATTGGTACAACCTTGCGGAATTTTAAAATCCCTAAATAACTAGAATGTGGACATATGGGTCATTTACAAATGCTATAAACTCCCTAAATGTTGTATACACTAAGAAAGCTTGAAAACTATCCTAGATTGCAAGCATGTGGGCATGTATGGGCCCATTACTTCACTAGATTATGATGTAAACTATGAAGAAATTTCAAGAAACTATCCTGAGTTTGCAACATGTGGGCATATATGGGCCCTTACAACTTTAAAATGATTTCAAAAAATCTAAGAGGAACCCTAGGGGGAATTTTTCCTCTCCTAAAGATTTTGAAATGTCCCTTTAACCACATTTCTGATTCTCAATATCACACTAGGGTGTGAGAGAAGAGCATACTCAAGGGTCAAAGTTAAATTCTAGTCCCAATGTAAGTGATTTATTTATGATAGCAATAACCTCAACTTAAAATTTTACAAGCCAAACAAGCCAAATCCATGTGGAAACCAAAGAAAAAGAGGAGAATATATGGTTATTTTTACCCCCTAAGTACCTATGTTATATAACCTTCCATATGTGAAAGGAATCTAAGTGGAGTGCATGTTCCTTACAAAGTGCATGAAAGCAAAAAGTATGAAGGCTAGGGGCCTTCAAATCATCATAAAAACCCTTACAATTTTGAAAAACTGGAGATATGTGTGGGTTACAACTCTGACAAGTATGCAATGGGCTCAGAATGAGCAGTGAAAAGAATACTATGTCATGCACAGTGCACATAGTGTGCATCTATGGGAAATAAAATCCATGCATTTCCTGTCACGCGTCAGGGGAGAAATTTCCAAGTGAAATACTCCTTCTCCAGCTCTAAATTTTGCCTTTGTTAGCTTGGGCTAGGCCGAGTTTGGTAGCTGCAAGAAAAGTTGATTAAAAATAAGTTCTCTCTAAGCTCAAATAGGGTGGAATTTGATACCGATCCCCAATATGGTCACTTATCTTTTGTGTTGGTTTTGTCACTTGGGTTAGAAAAAAAAAACACTTGCATGTCTAGATGAGCCTGCTAGACAAGACAAAAGTTTGTGAGTGGGTTAAACAATCCAAACACATGTATAAACAAAGAAATAAAAATAAAACAACTAAGAAATAAAAGTTATAAAGCATGAGAAACTTAGAACCATAAAAATCAACCAATCACCAACATAATGCTACCAATGGATCAATATATTAGTAGGAAAAACAACGTAGAGAAAAATGAGGACTTATGAGTACCCTCTTCATCCTTGGGAGGGATATTGAGTTCCCTAATGGAGATCTCTTGATACAATGGAATAAAATGAAAAATGGTGAAGAAACAAAATGTCTATTCCCTCAAGAGGTGAGTGGAATGGCCTATTGTAATGATGCTTGAAGGCTCCAAAGAGAAAAGAGGATTCTCGAGGGATAATTCATGTAGCATAACAATACTATGAATATCTTAGTTTCTTAGTGCACGCATGGCTCTTATTTATAGAATTTCTTCAAGGAAAAATGTAATTGGTTCTTGGTGTGAACAAGGGTCCTTTTAGGGCACCCTCTAGTCCTTGACCATCCCCCCATTCAGATTTTCCTCAGATATGAAAGTCAAATCATGTTGGGAGTTGGTCCATAAGTGATTGAGGGGATGAAAAGATCCATAAATGTGTCGTTCATAGAAGTGAGAAGATTTTCTTGTACATAGTCGTGCACTTGGTGCATTGTGCACTCTAAAGAATTTTTTGGGCCGTGCACACTGCACACTATGTGCGCACTTCCTTTGGTGAATTTGCGCATGCCAATTTTTTACCCAATTGTATAGTTTTTTTCCTTTTGAATGCATTTTAGTGTTGCAGGTGAACTAATTGATATTGGCATTGTTGTATTTCTGTAACCATCCATGTTCAATGTTGCAGACGATATTTCAGTGATAACAAAAGTCTTATAAGAGCCAAGGAGCAGCAGGTGGACTTCAACATGAAGTTAATGCAGATCTTGAACATAAAGGAAAATAATTTGGATAAGGAGCATGGCCCAAGAAAATCAGGAAGTGACGGGTCTCCTGATTAGAAAAAAAGAACAAGAAGTGTTATTAGACATCACCATCACTCCCCGATGCATTCCAATAAGAGAGAACACAACAACTCAAGTACATCCCCTGTCAAGAAGCATAAGATGTCTGGGGTGGATGAGCTACGAGGAGAAATGAACAAAATCAAACCTCCTACATTTTATGGTGAGAACAAGAAGGATTAAGATGTCGAGACATGGTTGTTGGGCATGAGAAATTATTTTCAATTGCATAATTATTCGTCTCATGTAGAAGGAATAATTTCTATCTATCAACTCAAGGAAAAGGTATCCATGTAGTGGGATCATCTTGTGCAGGTGCAACAAATTAAAGAGAAAAATGTTACTTCGAAGGAATTCAAGTAGTGTTTTGAAAAGAAATACTTGACTAAGAGATACTATGACAAGAAAATCAAAAAGTTATTTGAACTCAAACTTGGGATTATGACCATATATGAATATGAAAGAATCTTTTTAGAACTATTGAAGTATGTTTCTTTCATCAAGGATGAGACAATTAAGATTCAGAGGTATTTGAGTGGATTTCCGTCATTCATCAGTGAAAAAATACAATATGATGATCCCAAAACATTGGAGGAGACCATAATGCGAGCTAAATGACTATATGATCAGCAAAACGCAAGGCCAACTTTCCAAAAATCTTGGGAAGAAAAAAATAAATTCAATATGGATCAAGGAAGAAGGGGACTAAGCCACCATTCTTCATAAATAATACTCAGGGACAACCAACTTCCATAGAACCCTGAATGATGGAGACAGGGGGTCAAAGGCCAAGGAATCCACCTATTCAATGTTGGGGTTCTAAAGGAGATCATATGTATATAGATTGTCCTCAAATAGGTGAAAAGGTGATGATTGTTTGCAATTTATAGCAAGCTTAAATAGTGGAAGATATGGGCAGAAATGTACCAAGGATCTATGCAGCCCTGGGCAATAAGAAAGCAAATTATCAGTCACATATGATTGAAGTGGAAGGTATGCTAAAAAACCAAACCATTACTATTTTAATTGATTCAGGAGCTAGTCATAGTTATATAGATCATACGATGGTGGAAAGTTTTCATTTTCCAAGAAGCAAGCATGGAAAATCTTGGTTGGTGTAGCTGGCTACCGGAGCCAAAAGAAAAGTAAATGACATGGTTTAGTCATGTCCTATGGACATGAATGGACTGAACACCAGGGAATATTTGGACATATTTTCTTTAGTTTCCTATGATTGTCTAATTGGGATGGATTGGTTGGACCCGCATAATGCTATCCTATACTATTATAACAAGGAATTTACTTGATTGGATGAGGAAGGGAACCTAAGGACAGTGTAGGAAATTCCCAGGGAAGTAACCATCAGAGAAATTTCAGCATTGCAACTGAAGTAATGTTACAGAAAAGGGTGTCAAATATTTGTAGCTCATATGGAAGAAACACCTAAATAAAGGGTGTCAAATATTCTAGATTATGCAATCCTAAAACAGTTTGAAGATGTGTTTAGGGAAATACCAGGATTACCGTCTAAAAGATACATTGGTTTCTCCATAAATTTGATGTCTGGAATAGCTCCAGTATCCAATACCCCTTACAGGATGAGTACACTAGAATTGAAGAAGTTGCAAATGCAACTTGAAGAGCTTCTAAAGAAGGGGTATATACACCCAATTGTGTCACCTTGGGGTGCCCCAGTTTTATTTTTGAAGAAAAAAGGATGGAACATTAATACTTTTCATTGACTTTAGGAAGTTGAACAAGGTAACTGTGAAGAATAAGTATCCTTTGCCAAGGATTGATGACCTCTTTGATCAGTTGAAAGATGAAAAAATATTCTCCAAGATTGATCTCAGTTCAGGTTATCATCAAGTAAGAATTAAAGAAGAAGGCATCAACTAGAATTCTTTCAAAACAAGGTATGATCATTATGAGTTCATAGTGGTGCCATTTGGGTTATCAAATACACCATTTGTCTTCAAGTGTTTAATGAATGGTATTTTCATAGAATACTTACAAAAGTTTGTGATTGTATCTTTATATGTCATTATTATATATTCTAATTCAAAGGAAGAGAATGAACAACACTTGAGGATGGTATTACAAGTATTAAGGGATCATCCGTTGTACGCGAAATTGAGCAAGTGCTCATTTTATCAGAAGAAAATTCATTATTTAGGGCATATCATTTCAAAGGAAGGGATAGCAGTGGATTCTGAGAAGATAGAGGAAATTAGAGGATGGTCAACACCAAAGAATGTGATAGAGGTCAGATCATTCATGGGCCTTGTAGGCTACTATAATTGAATGATTCTCAAATATTGCCCACCCAATCACTTTCTTGCAAAAGAAGGGTGTGAATTTTCAGTGGACATTGGATTGTGAAAAGAGTTTCCAACACTTGAAGCAATTATTAACCAGTGCTTCAATTCTAAGGATTGTAGATCCAAATGAAGACTTGATTGTATGCACAGATGCATGTAAAGAAGGACTTGGTGGAGTCCTCAATCAAAATGGGTTTGGTGTATGTTATGAATCAAGGAAGTTGAAGGAGCATGAAAGGCACTATGCCACTCATGATTTGGAGTTGTCAGCCATAGTGCATGCCTTGAAGAAGTGGAGGAACTACCTCATCGGGAAAATGTTTGAGCTAAGGACAAACCATAATGGTCTGAAATATTTATTTTATCATCCAACTCTAAATGCTAGGCAAAGTAGGTGGTTAGATTTTCTCAGTGAATATGACTTTGATATAAAGAATATTAAAGGGAAAGAGAACAAAGTGTTTGATGAACTCAACAGAAGAGTGCATGAGTTGAATGCTACATCCATTAGCATATACCAATCATATTTGAAAGACATAATTTTGGAGGCTGCAAAATCAGATTTGCAATACAAGGAATTCGTGAAAAAATTACAGCAAGGTATTTTGCACCAGAAAATTGAAGACTATAAGCTATAAAATGATGAAATTATCATGTACAGGGGGAAAATTTATGTATCAAATTCTAGGAATTGAAAAATATGATATTGAGATAAATTCATAATGTACCTTATGTTGCACATCCAGGTTATCAGAAAACTATTGCATCTTTCAAGAGACAATATTATTGGCCAGGAATGAAGAAAGAAGTTGTTGATTTTATTGTCAAATGTTTGGAATGTCAAAAGGTAAAGGTTGATCATAGACACCCAACTAGTTTTCTATAACCATTACCCATTCCTGAGTGGAAATGGGAAGTTGTAACAATGGATTTCATCACCAAACTACCCAAAAAAAACAAGCATCATGATTCTATTATGGTAGTGGTGGATAAGATTACTAAAACTGACCATTTTATTCCAGTAAAGCTCACTCACAAGGAAACCAACATTGTTCATGTTTATATGAGAGAATTTATTGATTATATGGTATACCCAAGACAATTGTGTCTAACAGAGATCCAAAATTTACATCAAATTTTTGGAAAGGATTATTTAAGGGATTTGGAACAAATTTGAATTTAGTACAGCTTATCATCCAGAATCAGATGGACAAATAGAGAGGGTGAATCAAGTGATTGAGGATATGTTGAGGATGTATGTGATGGACAAACCATCAAAATGGGAAGACTACCTACACTTAGTATAGTTTTCTTATAACAATGGGTACCAATCATCTTTAAAGATGAGCCCATTTGAGGAACTTTATGATGGAAGGTGCAACACATTGGTAAGTTGGGATAACCCAACAAATAGAGTAGTGGTTGGGCCATAATTACTTAGGGAAATGGAAGAGAAAATGTTGAAAATAAAACAGAATTTAAAGGATGCCCAAGATAGGAAGAAAAGCTATGTTGATAAGGGAAGAAATCACAGGGAATTTAAAGTGGGGGACCATGTACTCTTGAAACTAAAGGCCAACATAAGTTCTCTGAAGTTGGGAAGTTGTTCAAAGTTGGCAGCTCACTATTGTGGGCCATTTTAAATCCTAGAGAGGATTGGTCATGTATCACACATGCTTTCCTTTCCTACATCAATGACCATTCATAATGTATTTCATGTATCATTGCTTAAGAAATATATCCTTGGTGATAATCATGTTATTGATTGGAATTTGATTCAGGTGGAGCAAGAAGGTGCTTTCCAAGTACATCTGGTACGCATTCTGGACCGAAAAATCAAAAATCTCTAGAATCGAGTCATAGAGCTTGTAAAGGTCTAATGGACCTGGTACAGTCCTGAGGATGCAATGTGGGAGCATGAAGATGCTACGTGGGAAAAATATCCACATATTTTTGAGGATTTGTGAAATTTTGGCTGTATATGTGTATATATTGCACTAAGGACAATGCATAAATAAGGGGAGGGGAATGTAATACCCCTAGGGCGAACCCCAATTGTAAATGTAATTGCAAATGTACTTAAGCTGGTGAGATGTTTGATATCATTTTTTCATGCATCTTTCATGGTATAGTAAGAACATGTATTGCACACTAAAATGATGATGTGTGCACATTCCAGGATACCACATGCAACAAACTTAAGTGTGCACGATTTTGAGTCCATGGAGCCTTTGTGTGTATGTCATGTTTTAAAGGCTGGTGAGCCAGTTATTATAAGCTAGGAGGCTTATGTATTAAATTAGGCTGGAGATCCTAGATGCCAAAGGCCAGTGATCCTATTTTTGTATATGTCTCATCATTAATATAATACATCGTTGCGTGTAGACCGACCATGATAAAAGAGTATGGGGGACTAAATTCTACTAGTTAGGGAAAGGCGGGGTATAAAATTTAAGTATAAGGGGCTAAGTTAGGGAGCTTAATCCAAAAAGGAATATTATATTAATATTCCCTAAAGTATAAAGTATGGATAATTATTTTATCCTAAGTTATAAGGAAGGGGACAAGTGGGCCAAAGTGTCTCTCAACATGACAAGTGTCAAGTTGCGAACATGCATACATATAGTTTGGACTTAGTTCATTTTCCCATTTATTCCACCATCATTCAGAGACTCATTAAGTTGTCCACCATACTCTTACCTGTACCCATACTTTCATATACATGTACCCATACCTATACATGTATCTATACCTAGTTATTTTGGGAGTTGGACTGAAGAAGCGAGTTGTTAGGCCCGTGGGATACTGAAGAGGAGGGTTGTCAGGCCCGTTAGAAATTCTCTCTAGGTGAGAGAATTGATGGGAATTGATTTCCTGAAGGTGCCAAACTGCAGGTACATGGCTCTGAGACTTCCTGTCCAGCCTATTGTCGAAGCCCCAGAAAGGAAGTGGAGCAGTTGAAGGATTATTAAGCAGAGAAATGACACACTTTCTGGGGTGGGACATACATGTGGGGAATGAGAGATTGTAGGTTGTTATTTTGAGTTGGCACCTATGGAAAATTCTTTCCTTTTGTTTGAGATACATCATCCTGGTTAGGAATCCCTTTACCAAGGTGGATTTTAGTCCTAGCTCAGGGGTGACCCATTGCTGAGAGTGATGAGCAATGTAGTCTAATTTTGGGAGGTTCGTGGAAGGTATGCACGTACTTGGTCATATTTTTACCAAGATAAGTGTCAATTGTGTGTTAAATTACATGTTGCATTATTATTTATACATTTATTTTTATGTTTTTTTCCTATGTGTTTCATGTGTATTTTTATTATTATTCTATATGAATCTATGCATTTGCAGAATGCATTTGTCTATTTTAAGTTTTATATATAAAGTTTTGCAAGAGTTTTTGTGTGTATATGTTTAAATTTTGTATACAGTTCGAAAATGTTTGTTTGGCATATCCTAGCTGAATGTTAGGGATGTTACAAGAACGGATGAAACAAACCTATGAATCAGAAATATAATCAAGCTCCACAACCAAAAATCTCCCACTTGGAGATTGATCACAATAAATCAAATGCTGTTGTACCTATTGGATTATGATCCACCTTGGACCTGGAAAATTTCTCATATTTACCTTCATGCTTGAAGACCAATGGAAACTGAGCATGAAATCAATTTCTTCTTGGTTACTCCCTTTGTTAACATGTCTACAGGATTCTAGCTAGTATGTATCTTTTCAAACTTTAAATGTCCATATTTCTATACAGATCGTATGAAATGGTACCTGAGTTTTATATTCTTATTCTTCTAATGGAAGTTTGAGTTATTTTCAAGATTAATGGCACTCTTGTTGTCACGGTACAACCTGTTATTCACCTTCTTTCCCAATTCCTCCATAAAACTTTGTAACCAAATCATCTCTTTACTATCCTCTATAGGAGAAACATAGTCTCCTTCTATTGTTTAAAGTGAAACAACCTTTTGCAGTTTCCAAATCCAACTTACTATTGTTCCACCTACAATAAAAAGATACCCTGTGGTGCTCCTCCTGCTATCTTTATCACATGCCATATCTGAATCAACATATCCCTGTAAAACAATGTATGAACCTCCAAAACATAATGCATGAGTATAAGTACCTCTCAAATAACTGAGAATCCACTTTACTGCCTCCCAATGTTATTTACCTGTATTTTTCATATACCTTCTCACAACTCTCACTGCATGTGCAATATCTGGTCTTATGCAAACCATCGCATACATCAAGTTGCCAACTGCTAATGAATAAGGGAGCCTGGACAAGTATTTTATCTCCTTTCATGTCTTGGGACACGTTTCCTTAGTTAATTTGAAATGGTTCCCAAATATGTATGAAATGGTTTTTCATTATGCATTCTAAACCTCTCCAACACATTCTCTATGTACTCACCCTGAGACAATGTCAATTTGCATTTTTTCTTGTCTCTTGTTATTCTCATACCAAGGATTTTCTTTGCAACACCCAAATCCTTCATCGCAAATGAATTATCTAATTTCTTCTTGAGCACATTTATATCATGCATATTATACCCTGCAACAAGCATGTCATCTACTTACAATAGCAAGATAATGTAACTTCCATTTTCTAGTCTTTTAAAATAAACACAGTGATCAGAATGACATCTACTATAACCTTGTTTTGTCATAAACCTACCAAAACTCAAATACCATTGCCTTGGAGCTTGCTTTAGGACATACAAGCTCTTCTTCAACCTACATACCAAATTATCCTTTTCGTTGAACTCATACCCCTGTGGCTACTGCATATAAATATCTTCCTCCAAATCCCCATGGAGAAAAGTTGTTTTTACATCTAACTATTCAAGATGCAAATATTCTACTGCCACAAGAATTAAAATATTCCTAATTTAAGTCATATTAACAACAGGAGAAAATATTTCATCAAAATCCATACCTTTCTTTTGTCCAAACCCCTTTACAACAAGTCTAGCGTTATATTTCGTTTTTACTCCATCTTCTTCCTTTAACCTATAAACCCATTTATTATGCAATTCTCTTTTTCTTGTAGGAAACTGAACCAACTCCCAAGTCTGGTTATTTACCAAGGATTCCGTTTCATCTCTCATGCCTTGCTCCCACTTCTTTTTAGTGTATACCTGCATTACCTCTTCATAACTTTCTGGTTCACCACAATCAATCAACAACAAATAATACAATGAAGGAGACTATCATTCAGGGGGTCTACTTAACCTGTTAGATATTATAATAACCCTTGCAGGAGTTTGAGGTATATGTTTCTCCTATTTTTGTACAGTTTGATTTTCTGGTACCTTTGGAATTTCTTTTTCTATGATCTCATCAAGCATTGTGTATTCTAGTTTTTCGATTTCATGTTTCTTTCCCTGCAACTAATATTTGACCATGACCTTCTCATTGACTATGATATCTCTACTCCTAATGATTTTTTGATTTTCATAATACCATAAGAGATAACCAAAATCATTAACATTGTATCCAATAAAGGTACACTTCTTGTATTTTTCCTCAAGCTTTGTTCTATTTTCTATATCAACATGGAAAAATGCTTCACAAGCAAAAGTATTAAAAAAAGAATAGTTTACGTTTTTATCTGTCCATGCCTCCTCTGGAATTCCACCATCCAAATAAATTGAAGGTCCTTTATTTATTAAGTAAACATCAGTGTCTAGAGAATATTCCCATAGTTGTAAGGGAAACCCAACATGAAATCTCATACTCCTTGCACGCTCCATGATTTTCTTGTTCATCCTTTCTAATACACCATTTTTTTGTGGTGTTCCTGGAACTGTTTTCTCTCTATGAATCCCATGGTATGAATAGTAATCATCAAACTCATTGCTGAAATATTCACCTCCATTGTAGGATATGAGAAACTTCAACCTTTTTCCTGTCTCATTCTCAACCAAATATTTTCATTTCTTAAAAGTATCAAAAACATAATATTTTTGTCGAATGCAATAAAACCAAGTTTTTCTAGTGGCATCATCAATGAAAGTAACGTAATAATGAGAGCCACCAAGAGATGATACCTGAGTTGGTCTCCATAGATCTATATGCACAAGATCTAACCTTTCACTCTTCTTTTCTTTTCCAACTCTCAGAAATCTTACTCTCTTGTTTTTTGCATAAACACAATGCTCACAAAAATCCAAATCAATTTGTTTAAGATCTGGAAAAAAAAATTGCGAAGTATATATATCCCCTTCTCACTCATGTGTCCAATACGATGATTCCACGGTGTTGTATCCACTCCTATAGAACCTAAAGAGATATAAGAGTTAGTATTACCAATACATAAATACAATGTACCTACCTTCTCTCCTTTTTCTATCACCAGTGATCCTTTGGTGACCTTCCATGCCTTATCTGTAAATATAGATATATAGCCTTCACTTGCCAACTTCCTTGTTGAAATTAATTTTTTCCTTAGACCTGGAACATATATTACCTATTTCAACAACCATTTGTTTCCATTCTTTTTATTTAGTTGTACCTTACCCATTCCAACAAATTTTCATGGTGCATCATCACCCAAATGAACCTGTCCAAAATCACCTTGAACATAATCTAGAAAAAATTTCCTATGGGGTGTGCATGAAATAAATACCCTGACTATACTACCCAAGACTCAAAAATATTATCTACAGAAAGAATCAAAGCATCTTGTAACACATCACTTGTTACATTTGCTTCCTGATTTTTCTCCATTTTTCCATCTCTTTGTATCTTTGGAGATCTGTAGTCTTTATTCATATGTATTTTCTTCCCACAATTCCAACACTCTATCTTTCCAAGTATGTATTTGGATCTTCCCTTCCTAAAATTCCCATTGTTCCCTGAGCCATTTCCTCTATCCTTTTTTCTTCCTTTGTTCTCCATGGTCAATGTATTTCCTAATGTCTCACCTGTGATTTTTCGTCGCATTTCCTCTCTAAGGATAACACCAACAACATCATCAAATTTTAGAGTGTTTGAACCAGAGACAGAGTTACTTACAGCCATGGCCAAGCCATTCCAACTTTCTATAAATGACCACAAGATTATAAGATTCCTAACCTCATCATCAATTTCCACTTTTATAGAACTTAGTTTATTAGTAGTTGTATTAAATTCAATTAAATGATATGAAACATACCCACCTTCTGACATATTCATATTAAATAATTACTTCATTAGAAATACTTTATTGGATGCCGAGGGTTTTTCATATAGTTTAGCTAATGGGTCCATCAACTCCTTTGTTGTCTTTTCTTATGAAATATTGAATGTCATCGATTCTTCCAGGCTCAGTTGTGTCATTCCTATTGTCTTTCTATCAAGAACCTCCCATTCTTTGTCCTTCATTTCCTTCGACTTCTTTGCTATTCCACCCAATGGTGGGAATAGATCCTTATGATATAAATAATCTTCCATGTACATCTTCCATAAATGGTATTTTTGGCTGTTAAATTTCTTGACCCTAAGCTTTCCATCTTCCGCAATTTCTCCCACTCAAACCAAGAACCCTCTTTTCATGTGAGTTACCTTTCTCTCTAATACCAGTTGTTGGAAAAACAAGATCATAGAGAAATAAAATAAAACAAATGTGGAAATAAAAACACAGAAGATACAAAATAAAATAAAGACACAAATATATGTGGTTCACCCACTGTGGGATATGTCTACCAGAGAAATTTCTAAGTCCTTCCTTTTATTATCCAACAAAATGGAGGGATACAACCTACAACACACTCATTGTAACTTCCTCTTCTTTCTCTCACAGTCTCATCTCTCATAATACAATATTCACAATAATACATAGCCGCAATATAATTCCCTTATAAAAGAGAGTTTTATTTTAGGGAAAACAACCCTAACAGAAGTTCTACCATCATATTTTCGACATTATAATGAATGGTCCAAATTGACTAGGAAATTACAATATTTTACAAGGAAAATTTTCCCAAAATTTTTCTTCAGGGGTGTTTC
>JZKD02S2087789.1:36161-49665 GCA_000966675.3 Picea glauca
TAACAGAAGTTCTACCATCATATTTTCGACATTATAATGAATGGTCCAAATTGACTAGGAAATTACAATATTTTACAAGGAAAATTTTCCCAAAATTTTTCTTCAGGGGTGTTTCCCCCGAATCCCTCGTCGATGAGGGGGGGGGGATACAAAAATTGTCGCCACCCTCACCCCACCCTTTCCTCGGACCCCCTTGGTGACATTTTTTGGGAGGGGGAATCCCACCCACACCCCCAGTTAGGGAATGGGGTCCAAGAAAAGCTTAAACAAGCCTTTGAATCACGAAGATAATCAGGCTCCACAACCAACAATGATCTCACACATCTTGAGGGTTTCAGGGAAAGAAAATTTCCCTGAGTATGGCTAGGAGGAAACCAGTTGGCCTCATGAGAGTTGGCATGGAAAGGTATGGGAGCTAGAGAATGATTTCATTCATCGAAACTAAAAATATAGTTAGGTATACTTTTGGAGTTTTTTTTTTAATTTTCTTAGGAATTTTGAAATTTTTATTGTTGATGATTTTGTTGTGTAAAATAAATTATTGGTTCTATTTGTACATAGTATATACATTCTATTTTTTTCTCTTAGTAGTTACATATGAAATTTAGCTTTCTAGACTAAATATATATAGAAACAAGTGTTGCATGGAAGCTTAGTCCCTGCCAAGTATATTTGGGAATGGAGATGATAGTTGGCAGCTTATAATTATTCATGATGATGATTTTTGGAAGATGGGGAGAGACAAGGAATATTGTTAAAAAAACATAAATTAACAGTATGGTAAGTAAAGGGTAATTAGAATAGATATTTAACAAGAAGGAAATGAAAGTTGAAATATGTGAAATTAAATGAAAAGAAAACAACTAAAAAAAATATTAGAAAGTTATGTTCAATTGTTTTTTAGAAATGAAATGATAAGAAAATTGAAAATATTAAAATCTATATTGAAATTACATTGAATACTAATTTAAGATATAACTTATATCTTACTTTACAGTTATTGAAAAAGAATCTACCCAGGAATAGATGGTAGGAACAAAGAAATTAGTATGAAATGGAATCTTCCCATAAAGTAATATGAAACATAACATGTGAAGAAGATATCTGATAATATAATCGGACGTAAATCGTGGTTTAATGCATTTTAATCGGAGATGTTCTCTAGGTATTATCTTATTAATTAGTAATCAAAGAATAATTAATCTGCATTGGGAAGGGAACGAAGGTGTCGGAGATGGAAGTGAGCGATAAATGGTTTGAAAATTTTAAAGCTTGTTAGTTCGAGGAGTGCGGGGTGGAATTGTAGATCATGGAAGTTTTGGGTGCAAGATGTATATCATGGAACATGGGGAATGAGATTTCAATAACGCCAACCTGGGAACCTGTGACTATAAATTTGGAAAAGTATGGAAAGAAAGGGCGGTTGGTTGGAATCGCGTAAATCATGGTTTAATGTGTATTAATGGGAGATGTCCTAGAGGTTTCGCGTAAATCGCAGTTTAATGCATTTTAATGGGACATGTCCTAGAGGTTTTCTCTTATTAATGCCAATCCTTTTGAACTTGTATGCTGAGTTGTCACTAAGAAAAGAATAATTAATGTGCATTGGGAATGGTGTGAAGGTGGCGGGGATGGAAGGGAGTGATAAATGCTTTGAAAAGTTTTGTGAACCCGTGTAGAGTGAAGATTGAGAGTTCGAGTGTGGGGTGGAATTGTAGATAATGAAAGTTTTGGGTGCAAGATGTATATCATAGAACATGGGGAATGAGATTTCGATAGTGCCAAGCTAGGAACCTGGGGCCATAAAATTGGCTAAGTATGGAAAGGAAGGGTGGTTGGTCGGGCTCTCGTAAATTGCGGTTTAATGCATATTAATGGGATATTTCCTCGAGGTTTTCACTTATTAACGCCAATTTATTCGAACATGTGTGTTGGGTTGTCAGTAATAAATTCATAATCAATGTGCATTGGGAAGGGCGCGAAGGTAGTGGGCATGGAAGGGAGCGATCAATGCTTTGAAATATTTGTGAACCCGGGTAGAGTGAAGCTTGCGAGCTGGAGGAATTATAGACCATGGAAGTTTTCGGTGCAAGATGTATATCATGGAATTGTAGATGATGAAATTTTTGGGTGAAATATTTATAATATCACCAACCCGGGGACTAGCGGCCATAAAGTTTCCTAAGTATGGAATTGTAGATCACGAAAGTTTTGGGTAAAAGATGTATATCACAGAACACGAGGAATGAGATTTTGGTTGCACCAACCCTAGAACCGACGGACATAGAATTGGCTAGGTATGAAAAGCAATGACGGTCGTTTGGGCTCTCATAAATCACGGTTGAATACATTTTTTTCTTATTAATGCCAATAAGAGAACCTCTGTGTTGAGTTTTCACTAGTAAAATCATAATGAATGTGCATTGGGAAGGGAGGGAATGTGGCGGGGATTGAAGAGAGCGATAAATGGTTTGAAAATTTTGTGAACCCGGGTATAGTGAAGCTTGCAAGTTCCAGGAGTCCAGGATCGAATTGTAAATCACGAAATTGTTGGGTGCAAATTGTATATCATGGAAGTGTTGGGTGCAAGATGTATATCATAGAACATGGGGCATAAGAATTTGATAGCGCTAAGTCGGGACCCCCTAGTGAGATAATTGGCTAAGTGTTGAAAGGGACAACTATTAGTTGGGCTCATGATGTGAAGATATAGATGGAGATGAGGATCTGGCAGTCTGCTAACCTAGAACCCACAACCAATCGAAGAGCTTAAGAAAGCCAGGTTCAAGTTTAAAGAGATTTTGTTTATATTTATTTAAAATGTATTCATAATAATGTATCTTAATAGATTATGTATGGTCCAAATGTAAACCATGTTCCAATTTGAAGAGTTTTTCGGCTCGAAAATTTTGCTCAAACCCATAAGAAATAGACAAAAAATATATGAATTAACATTTTGTATATGGAAGCATATTATGAAATATAGGAAGCTGTAATATATGCACAATATTAAACAGGAACATGTCCCCAACATGTACAGGGAAATGAGTTAATTTAAAAAAAAAAATACAAAATTCAAAAAACAACACCAAACATTGAAGATCACCATAGAACAACCTCAAATAGTTTATATTCATATAAACTGGGTTACAAAATACATTTGAGAATATTTCCCAAACCAGTTGTCATAGAATTTGTAAAAGAATATATAGTTCAGTACATATTCTGTGAAATATAAATGTGTTTTCCATAATGGCTGGGATTGGGGCTCCCGTGAACTACAAATAAAAGATGTACAAGAATCAATATTGTATAAAGAAGAAAGTTGGCAATGGAAAACAACAAGACCTGACAAGAAGAATGAGAAAATTGTCAGTGCTTAGTTAAAGCTTTGTATTTAAAGATATAGAGTAATTGGATGAAGACATCAACAAAGACAAAAGAATGTGATCATTATCAAATTACTATGATGGTGTCCCATGCATTTTCATGTGCTTGTTGATGTCCTTTTATGGCTTTCCTCGACATTTATGGGAACCGTGTGAAGAATCATTTGCCCTTCATTGGTAATCTTGTCGACAACCTTTTTGAACCACTCTTCGATGTCTCTCCTCATGGGCGCCACATTGATTTCATGCCGGATTTTTAGATTGAAAAATTGACTTTCCAAGTCCCTTAGATCAATGGAGAGGTTGTGCAATGCTTGTTGAATATCTTAGTTTTTAATCGAATAACCGACTAGCCATTTTTTCACGTCATCTTCACTATATTCAAGAATGCCATATAAATTTTCAAATGATAGTCTTTTATAGATATGAAATTGATCATCAAATGCTTTCTTGGTTAAAAAAAACGACTTGAATATCAATTTCTGGTCTTGGAATTCATTGGTGTTTCCAACTAGATATATCTCAATTAGATTCTTGAGTAGTTTGTCTCTTCTAGATATGGCCTAGATACATGCTTGAACGATACCATTCAGTTTCTTTACCTTTTATTTCTAGCATGTGTTTAGTTGTTCTATTCGATCCGGGGAAGGGAGATCCTCCTCTCTTCTTCTAAATTCCGTTATACCAGTAACTTTAACACCAAATGGTACAACTACAATGAGGTAGAAACTATTGGTCTCTAAATATGTCCTAAAAAGAACTTTAGTCTAACATTAATTTTATCAACCAAGGATTCGTCTTTTGTCTCAAGATTGTCAGCAAAGTCTATGCAGATAGTTGTATAGGTTTAAATCATGTAGATAGTTCAGTTACAACAAATCTGAGTCTATCTAAATTACGATAGTAATCAAGTTCTTCACGCATTAACTACAAACTTTGAAACTCATAACTCAATTAGAAAAAAATATATTTTGAGCAATAACACACCATGAAACAAAACATCAATTAATTATTGAATTCATTCATCTATCCAAGAAACAACAATTTAATCTACAAAACCACTTAATGAGTCAATCNTAACAGAAGTTCTACCATCATATTTTCGACATTATAATGAATGGTCCAAATTGACTAGGAAATTACAATATTTTACAAGGAAAATTTTCCCAAAATTTTTCTTCAGGGGTGTTTCCCCCGAATCCCTCGTCGATGAGGGGGGGGGGATACAAAAATTGTCGCCACCCTCACCCCACCCTTTCCTCGGACCCCCTTGGTGACATTTTTTGGGAGGGGGAATCCCACCCACACCCCCAGTTAGGGAATGGGGTCCAAGAAAAGCTTAAACAAGCCTTTGAATCACGAAGATAATCAGGCTCCACAACCAACAATGATCTCACACATCTTGAGGGTTTCAGGGAAAGAAAATTTCCCTGAGTATGGCTAGGAGGAAACCAGTTGGCCTCATGAGAGTTGGCATGGAAAGGTATGGGAGCTAGAGAATGATTTCATTCATCGAAACTAAAAATATAGTTAGGTATACTTTTGGAGTTTTTTTTTTAATTTTCTTAGGAATTTTGAAATTTTTATTGTTGATGATTTTGTTGTGTAAAATAAATTATTGGTTCTATTTGTACATAGTATATACATTCTATTTTTTTCTCTTAGTAGTTACATATGAAATTTAGCTTTCTAGACTAAATATATATAGAAACAAGTGTTGCATGGAAGCTTAGTCCCTGCCAAGTATATTTGGGAATGGAGATGATAGTTGGCAGCTTATAATTATTCATGATGATGATTTTTGGAAGATGGGGAGAGACAAGGAATATTGTTAAAAAAACATAAATTAAAAGTATGGTAAGTAAAGGGTAATTAGAATAGATATTTAACAAGAAGGAAATGAAAGTTGAAATATGTAAAATTAAATGAAAAGAAAACAACTAAAAAAAATATTAGAAAGTTATGTTCAATTGTTTTTTAGAAATGAAATGATAAGAAAATTGAAAATATTAAAATCTATATTGAAATTACATTGAATACTAATTTTAGATATAACTTTTATCTTACTTTACAGTTATTGAAAAAGAATCTACCCAGGAATAGATGGCAGGAACAAAGAAATTAGTATGAAATGGAATCTTCCCATAAAGTAATATGAAACATAACATGTGAAGAAGATATCTGATAATATAATCTGACGTAAATCGCGGTTTAATGCATTTTAATCGGAGATGTTCTCTAGGTATTATCTTATTAATTAGTAATCAAAGAATAATTAATCTGCATTGGGAAGGGAACGAAGGTGTTGGAGATGGAAGTGAGCGATAAATGGTTTGAAAATTTTAAAGCTTGTTAGTTCGAGGAGTGCGGGGTGGAATTGTAGATCACGGAAGTTTTGGGTGCAAGATGTATATCATGGAACATGGGGAATGAGAGTTCGATAACGCCAACCTGGGAACCTGTGACTATAAATTTGGAAAAGTATGGAAAGAAAGGGTGGTTGGTTGGAATCACGTAAATCATGGTTTAATGTGTATTAATGGGAGATGTCCTAGAGGTTTCGCGTAAATCGCAATTTAATGCATTTTAATGGGACATGTCCTAGAGGTTTTCTCTTATTAATGCCAATCCTTTCGAACTTGTATACTGAGTTGTCACTAAGAAAAGCATAATTAATGTGCATTGGGAATGGTGTGAAGGTGGTGGGGATGGAAGGGAGTAATAAATGCTTTGAAAAGTTTTGTGAACCCGTGTAGAGTGAAGATTGAGAGTTCGACTATGGGGTGGAATTGTAGATAATGAAAGTTTTAGGTGCAAGATGTATATCATAGAACATGGGGAATGAGAGTTCGATAGTGCCAAGCTAGGAACCTGGGGCCATAAAATTGGCTAAGTATGGAAAGGAAGGGTGGTTGGTCGGGCTCTCGTAAATTGCGTTTTAATGCATATTAATGGGATATTTCCTCGAGGTTTTCACTTATTAATGCCAATTTATTCGAACATGTGTGTTGGGTTGTCAGTAATAAATTCATAATCAATGTGCATTGGGAAGGGCGCGAAGGTAGTGGGGATGGAAGGGAGCGATCAATTCTTTGAAATATTTGTGAACCCGGGTAGAGTGAAGCTTGCGAGCTGGAGGAATTATAGACCATGGAAGTTTTCGGTGCAAGATGTATATCATGGAATTGTAGATGATGAAATTTTTGGGTGCAATATTTATAATAGCACCAACCCAGGGACTAGCGGCCATAAAGTTTCCTAAGTATGGAATTGTAGATCACAAAAGTTTTGGGTAAAAGATGTATATCATAGAACACGAGGAATGAGATTTTGGTTGCACCAACCCTAGAACCGACGGCCATAGAATTGGCTAGGTATGAAAATAAATGACGGTCGTTTGGGCTCTCATAAATCACAGTTGAATACATTTTTTTCTTATTAATGCCAATAAGAGAACCTTTGTGTTGAGTTTTCGCTAGTAAAATCATAATGAATGTGCATTGGGAAGGGAGGGAATGTGGCGGGGATTGAAGAGAGCGATAAATGGTTTGAAAATTTTGTGAACCCGGGTATAGTGAAGCTTGCAAGTTCCAGGAGTCCAAGATCGAATTGTAAATCACGAAAGTGTTGGGTGCAAATTGTATATCACGGAAGTGTTGGGTGCAAGATGTATATCACGGAACATGGGGCATAAGAATTTGATAGCGCTAAGTCGGGACCCCCTGGTGAGATAATTGGCTAAGTGTTGAAAGGGACAACTATCAGTCGGGCTCATGATGTGAAGATATAGATGGAGATGAGGATCTGGCAGTCTGCTAACCTAGAACCCACAACCAATCGAAGAGCTTAAGAAAGTCAGGTTCAAGTTTAAAGAGATTTTGTTTATATTTATTTAAAATGTATTCATAATAATGTATCTTAATAGATTATGTGTGGTCCAAATGTAAACCATGTTCCAATTTGAAGAGTTTTTCGGCTCTAAAATTTTGCTCAAACCCATAAGAAATAGACAAAAAATATATGAATTAACATTTTGTATATGGAAGCATATTCTGAAATATAGGAAGTTGTAATATATGCACAATATTAAACAGGAACATGTCCCCAACATGTACAGGGAAATGAGTTAATTTAAAAAAAAAATACAAAATTCAAAAAACAACACTAAACATTGAAGATCACCATAGAACAACCTCAAATAGTTTATATTCATATAAACTAGGTTACAAAATACATTTGAGAATATTTCCCAAACCAATTGTCTTAGAATTTGTAAAAGAATATATAGTTCAATACATATTCTGTGAAATATAAATGTGTTTTCCATAATGGCTGGGATTGGGGCTCCCATGAACTACAAAGCAAAGATGTACAAGAATCAATATTGTATAAAGAAGAAAGTTGGCGATGGAAAACAACAAGACCTGACAAGAAGAATGAGAAAATTGTCAGTGCTTAGTTAAAGCTTTGTATTTAATAATATAGAGTAACTGGATGAAGACATCAACAAAGACAAAAGAATGTGATCATTATCAAATTACTATGATGGTGTCCCATGCATTTTCATGTGCTTGTTGATGTCCTTTTATGGCTTTCCTCGACATTTATGGGAACCGTGTGAAGAATCATTTGCCCTTCATTGGTAATCTTGTCGACAACCTTTTTGAACCACTCTTCGATGTCTCTCCTCATGGGCGCCACATTGATTTCATGCCGGATTTTTAGATTGAAAAATTGACTTTCCAAGTCCCTTAGATCAATGGAGAGGTTGTGCAATGCTTGTTGAATATCTTAGTTTTTAATCGAATAACCGACTAGCCATTTTTTCACGTCATCTTCACTATATTCAAGAATGCCATATAAATTTTCAAATGATAGTCTTTTATAGATATGAAATTGATCATCAAATGCTTTCTTGGTTAAAAAAAACGACTTGAATATCAATTTCTGGTCTTGGAATTCATTGGTGTTTCCAACTAGATATATCTCAATTAGATTCTTGAGTAGTTTGTCTCTTCTAGATATGGCCTAGATACATGCTTGAACGATACCATTCAGTTTCTTTACCTTTTATTTCTAGCATGTGTTTAGTTGTTCTATTCGATCCGGGGAAGGGAGATCCTCCTCTCTTCTTCTAAATTCCGTTATACCAGTAACTTTAACACCAAATGGTACAACTACAATGAGGTAGAAACTATTGGTCTCTAAATATGTCCTAAAAAGAACTTTAGTCTAACATTAATTTTATCAACCAAGGATTCGTCTTTTGTCTCAAGATTGTCAGCAAAGTCTATGCAGATAGTTGTATAGGTTTAAATCATGTAGATAGTTCAGTTACAACAAATCTGAGTCTATCTAAATTACGATAGTAATCAAGTTCTTCACGCATTAACTACAAACTTTGAAACTCATAACTCAATTAGAAAAAAATATATTTTGAGCAATAACACACCATGAAACAAAACATCAATTAATTATTGAATTCATTCATCTATCCAAGAAACAACAATTTAATCTACAAAACCACTTAATGAGTCAATCTCTCAATGATTAATTAATCTATTGGAAAGGAACAATGATCCACTGAATATTTAAGAAGGAAAAACAAATGTGAATTAAATGAAAGGAACATCAAATGCGAATTTAATGAAAGTAACAACAAATGAAAATTTAATGAAAGGAACCCACAAACTATAAATTGATAGAAATCAGTATTGGAACAATAATCGATAATCTATTCTCTGCAAATGGAACAACACAACCAATTCGTAAAAACAACACATGAGCGAATTTATTCTAACTGTTGAAGGAAATATCAAATCACATATTTATAATAGAATTGATAAGATTACCGATAAGACAGTATCTCATGTCGACTGGGCCCACGGTCTTCACAAGATACTGTTAAGAAAACTCAGTACGCGGAAATGATCAAAACGCGTGAAGATTCCATTAATTTCATAATTGACAAGTCATTTACAATGGGATTGTTGTACAGAGTGTCAACAATTAAGAGATCTTAATTCTGGTATCCCTCTCTATCGTTCACTCTTCTTTATATATTACAATGAGATAAGTAAATTAAGCTATCCCTAGGATCGAGAGATCCTCAAGATTGCTTTTACTATTTATGAAGATTGCAATATAAAAAGTCAATCTTCTTTTGAATTGTTTTGTGCCTAATTTCTTCGATCTTCAATGGTCTTTGCATCTTCATGATCTTATTAATTATCTTTAGTTAACAACAATTGTCCATTTCTACATAAAATCAAAACAATTCAAAACAACGTTCAGAAAATATATACTATCATTTAATATTTTTTCCTAAGATTTTTTTTAATCATTTTCTTCCCTAATTTCTTCAAACTAATAGAAAATTCAACAAAGAATATATCATAAACCAAAGTAACAAGGAGAATATTTATACCTTTTTCTCACCCCAACATACCCCCCAACTTAATTTTTTGCATGTACTCATGCAACAAGAAAGTTCATATGCAAAGTAGTGATACTAAAGGGTGGAGAGGTCTCCTCTCTAGGCCTCTAGAACCCATTCTTACCTTTAAGATCTTCAAAAGAAGAATCTTTTTTTTTCTTATGGATTTCATAAACAATCTGATAACCCTTTGGAGGATACAAAATAATGAGGGTACTATACCTGCATCCAATCTAGGAAGGCCCTTCTTCAATGATCATTTTTTCATACCTTTCTAATCTGAGAGAAACTTTTTGAAAATTCCTAAAACTAAACGTTTCCTTGTTCTTGATTTCATTTGAAGAAACACTCCATCTTAATTTGGTAGCAGAAAGGGATTCTTCTTTAATCTCTCCAAATTATTGTAGCCCTGAATGTACAACATGTCTATGGAGGGGAGCTAAAGATTCCACAATGTTCTCCCTCTTCATAAATTCTCTATGTTTCATAATGGTGTCAAAGGGTTTAGAAGGTTCTCCTCTGACCCATAGCTCTAGCCCATTTTCTCTTTTCATGAAGACCTTATGTGCCTTGGACCACCTAATTTGATTTTTGGCAAAAGATAAAAAGGCCTGAAACTGGATATCCCCAGTGAATGGATTAGGGTTCTCATCTCTGTTGTCTTCTAGAATAAAATTATGAATATATAATTCACACAAAAATTATTGTACTGCATCCTCCTGTTATTTAAAAAATGAAAGAAAATTAGAGACAGTGGTAAACTCATAAGGTTTCCCTACCCTAATGGATTTCACTTTTAATACCAGATAACGTTCCAATAAAAATAGGGCATAATTATTAGCAGGGGCCCTGCAAGTTAATATATCAAAATAAATAGAGAAAAAAATTTATTTGCTCCAAAGCTCCATCAAGCTGACCCTGCACCTCCTTTATCTTTTATTTTTCTCTGCTGAGGTCAACAAAGATTTCATTTTCAGTTATTGACATGGCTCAGAGTTTTCTGATAAATTGTTGATGCTCTGTTACTGTCACCATTTCATTTTGGCATTGGGTTAGGGTATGTTGGGATTGTTCCAATTCTGCTTCCAACCTTCTAATAATGACATCTTGTTCAAGGGAATGAAATAATTCTTCAGTCTGAACAATTGTTTCTACTGTTACTGGATCATTTGTCTGAGTTTCTGTTTCAACTGGTTCTAAGGGAGAAGGAAAATCTATTTGTGTTTCAACAGAATTAGTGAGAATTTCCCTTCTAGGAAGTGGATTTATTCCCTGTATTCTAACCCTCCTGGATTTCTTCTTCGCAAGGGATTTTTCAGATTTTTCTAGCTGCTTATTAAGTTGTCTAATTTTTTCTTTCAATCTACCAACTTTGTTTATTTTCTTGACCCTCCTCCTCAATGTCTTGTTTTCATGTTCCAGTTTTCTGATTTTGTTATTTCCTTTTTCTTTTGTTTCTTTATGTCCAAGGGGAATTTCAAGGCCTTCCCCACCTTGATCAATTGAAAATTCATTCCCTATATCATTTGGGTGCTCTTGTTTCTCTAAGGGATTGTTCTCATCGAACTGAGGTTATGGTTGTTCTGCTACCTCAAGATATTCCCTCATAGGAGAGGATGGCATCTCCATATCAGGAAGATCAAAGATAGAGTTTGAAGGAGGAGAGGTTGGAGCTTGGGGTTCCTCTGGCCCGTCTTTATATTCAATAAGTGATATTCCCAAATTTCCCAATACTATGAACATCTCCTCTTCATAACTTCCGAAGAAATCATCTTGCTTCCCTACAGGGTTTTCATGTGATGGCTCTTATGCTTGCACAGTTTCCTGAGTGCTTTCAGGTTGTATTGTCTCTNTATTTGTGTATCATTTAAGGCCCTGTCTACTATCAATTTTACTAACCCATGATGATTGATTATGTTAGTAGGGTCTTTGGATATTTGGGTTCTTCCAGTGACCTCATGCAGCATGTTATTAAAAAAGAATGGTATATTTAATATTAACTATTGTTTTAACACTGCCAACAACTTGAGGTGGCGAGGTCTCACCACATCATATCACCCATCACATGTAATGTATCTTTGCACCATGCCTACTAGCTCCCTCCAAGGTTCACTAAGAGCAATGGGGTTGAGGCCTTTTCCTTTCTTGTCAAATTCCTCCCCTGGTTCTACAAAGGATTCCACAGCTTCCTAGAGTGTTGTGTATTTACCCGTCCATTATGTTCCTTTGTTTGGAAAGATTTTTACCTCGTCTATGATGGAATCAGTGACTGGTATTTGTATGCCCCAAATTACTGAGACTCCCCCTTGTAGATTTTGGAAGAATCTTAGTGCAACATTTATATCAAATCCCTGCAGTCTGTTAAATTAATGTGTCCACCCTAAACAGTGTAGAATTTCCCTTTCTTGATCAGTCACTTGTAGAAATGTAGGATCATGGTGAATAATTCGGCCACCCATATCTTCTGTAAACAAATCAGCACAACTATCGTTCCCACCTGTCAAACTAGTTAGACCAGCCTATAAAAGAAAGTTACTAGAAATGGTAAAAATTACAGAACAACAAGGGTATATAAAAATACGTAATTTCCCATTATCTGTAATCATTATGGCTTATCGATAATCATTCGGAATGTCCACCCCCCAATGAGTCAAAGGTCAACCTTGGTTGACGATATGTGTGAATGTAATAATGACGGTCATTCAAGTGAGGGATAATTATTGTGTTGCCGCCGTTGGGAGAACGATTGTTAATAACTTTCAAAGAAAATTAATGTTAACCATGAACAAGAATCACATCTTTTGTGGAAAGTGCAAGTCCAAATACCAATATCCAATGTATTGAGGAATAAATTCCGAATATTCCTAATATGTCCATGTTTTATAAATATTCCACATGTCATAATTTTGTTATCCTCCCTTGCTTTGAATATAGAAGAATGATAGACTCTTTTTTTAAGAAAGGAAATCTATGAGAACAATAAAAACTTAGTGAATTAAGATAAACTTCAATACCATAGGAAGAGCCACTGCTTCTAGCAGGCATCCATAGCCTCAACAGTGTTTCCATTTAACCCATAGATGAGCCAATATCCTCAATAAATACTTTGAACAGTCTTTTCCTAAAAAGGCCACTATCCTGATTTGGTAGCCAAATAACAACAATGCCACTCACTAGATCCTAACAAAGTGAACAAGACAACTCGTGATGAGACCTTTTGTCCTTTGACCCTAAATTCCAAAGGCCATTTCCCTAGTGTGGTAGCCATAGTGGGAATGTCACTTATGTTAATCTCTTATGATCATGGTAGGTTGGCTCATGATGAGACCCCTTATCCTTTTTGGGAGGTTTTTTTCTTTTATTATATTTATATTTATTTATTTTAATATTTCTTATTATATATATATATATTAAGATTTATTAAGGGAGGCTCATCTACTCCTTAAGAGTGTGGGATGGCGTAAGAAGTGTAAGAATGCCAAGTAAAAATGTGCTTTAGACTCCTTATTATGATGTGAAGGAAAATTATCATTCATGTATATGTATATATAGGTAAAAGAAACGAATTATGGTGGTTATGGATTATGAACAATATTAAGATAATTCGGAAAAATAAACCCATAAACAATTGATAAGGTATGCTAGATATTCCTCAAAAATAAAATGAGAAATCGTTACC
>JZKD02S2087800.1:5988-31461 GCA_000966675.3 Picea glauca
ATTGTAGTCTTGCAAGGGAGAGAAGGAGTTATAGTTTCTTCTTTTTGCATTATCCTTATTATTTCCATATCTTTGAACATTTCTTGGATTGTACTCTCTATAAGATTTATAGTGTATTGCTTTATGTCCAAACTTTTTGCAGGAATAGAAATAACCAAGGAAGATATATTGATTTATGTTGGAGGGATTCCTTTCGATGATTATATTCTTTTTCATTATCTTTTTCATTAGTAGAAGGTGCAGATTTTTGTTTATTTGGGATAGTTTCAAATGGTTTTGTTTTTGTTTTATTTTCTTTTCTATTTATGGGTTTCTTAAGAACATCTGCATAGATGATTTTGTCATTTTAATTATATGTAGAGGGATCATATCCTAGTCCTTTCTTATCATTTGATGATATATGACTGCTAAGAATGTTATTCAATATTTTTGAGTTGTTTTCAAATTTATACTTAATATCTTCTTTTTCTAGTTTCCCTTTTAGTTGAACTATTTCATCCTCCAATATTTTACACATTTTTTGTTTTTCACTGAGTTCTTTATTCCATATTATTCTTTTATTTTGTTTTCTTGGAGTTGTGTTTTTAACTTGATAATCAATTGTTCCAACTCACTAATGGTTTTGGAAACTTCCTTCTCTCTTGATTTAGTAGATTCTTCAATCTCTAGAAGCTCTTCCCTTAGTAACCTGATTTGTTTTTTAGTTTTCTTAGTTCTTAAATTACATGAAGTAATTATTTTTCAAAGTTCACTTCTTCTTCATATTCTGAATGATTATCATATTCATTTTTTATTCCCATAATTAGAATCTTTGGTTCCTCTTCTTCATTTTCTTCCAATGAGTTAATGTCTTCTTGGGTAAAGAACATTTTCTTTTTCTTGTAGAACGTCCTTTATAAATTTTTCTTTTCTTCTGATTTTTTAAGGTTCTTTCATCATCATTTTCCTCCTTCTTAGGATAGGGACATTTATTGACAAAGTTTCCAAATTTTCCACAGTTGAAACATATTAAAGGAAACTTTCCTTTGTATTTTATAGTCCATCCTTGAGTTTCTTTATGAATTTGGCAGTTTCTTCATCAGATATATTTGATAACTCGTCATTGGTCTTTTTATCCTTCCTCGTCTTTGTTTTAGATGCTTTAAAGGATGTTTCACTTTTTTATGGTTTTTCGTTCCATCTTCTCATCTCATATGCTATAAAAATTCCACGAAGATGATCTATTGTTAGTTTGTCAAGTTTTGACCTATCTTCAATTGTGGAAATATTGGCATCATATCTCATAGGTAATGACCTTAATATATTTTGTACAACAGGTTTATCATTAATTTCTTCTCCTTCTCTGATTGAATTAACTACCTCATCTACCCTATGAAAGTATTCAACAATGTTCTATTATTCTTTCATCTTCAAATTTTCAAACTGAGTTCTATAGGTTTGTAATTTGGCTTCTTTGACTTTGTCATCTCCTTCATATACAACCTCCAATTTGTTCCAAATTTCCTTAGCTGAATTACAATGGATAACCTTTACACATATATAATTTTTCAATCCTCCTAAAAAGGCGTTAACTTCTCTTGAGTTGTCATTGCAGATTTTTTTTCCTACAACATCTCTGGGTGAAGTATTTGGTGCAGTGTAACCATCTACAACAAATTTCCAGATATCAAAACCAAGAGCCAGCGTGAATTTTTTCATTCTTATTTTCTAGAGACCATAACCACTTCCATTAAACAATGGTGCTTTGTTGGAAGACATTCCCTCTTGTTGATCCATTCCGTTAGGATCTACCTTTCAGTTATTAGACGGTGCTGAACGAACCCTCTCTGATACCAATTGTTGGAAATATTCATAAGGGGGTTGAATCAATATTACCCCTTTTAAACAATTAGCAATTACTTTGTTATTTTATGAAACACCACAATAGATCAACAATGAACTTTTACGAAAATCAATTATATAAATATAATTAATAGGAATTACAAGGTTTTATAAAGAATAGTGAAGGAATCCAATCCTTTTTAGAAAACCAACTCTAGGAAACATAAATCCCCTTTTTTAGGACACCAACCCTAGGAAGCACCAAATCCCTTGTTTTTAAGGCACCAAACCTTGGAAGCACCAACTCCCTTGTATTTAGGGAACCAACCCTAGGAAGCACCTACTCCCTTGTCTTTAGAGAACCAGCCATAGGATGCACCAACTCCCTTGTATTTTGGGCACCAACCCTAGGAAGCACCAACTACCTTAACTTTAGGGAAACAACCCTAGGAAGCACCAACTCCCTTAATTAGTAAAGTATATGAATCCTTCCTTGCTACTCGCTTCCACCCTCACTGTGTAAGTATCAATAATTCAAGTTATTGGACTCTTATTTTGTTTTGATCTTATGATTTGGACTACAAAGAAACCTTCTTCTCACCATTATTTCTCATCTATATAGCTTTCCAATTGGTGTGAAGTTGAATCATTGCGTCTTTTGACCATGAATCATTGTATCTTTTCATTAACATAAATTAATTTCTTCCTTTATTAATTAATTTATCATGTAAGTTTATCAGTTTAATTAATCTTGATTCATCCTCACAAGTTGATCACAGGTGTGGATCAAATCCTTATCTTTCTCCCATGCTTCTGTTGCGTCCCCATTTCTCCAAAATATCAACATCAATTTTTTACTCCGCTATCTGCTACAGTAATGGTGATCTTCTCGAGTCTCCTACATAAAACATAGTTAAGCCACAGGTGCTTTTATATTTCCTTTATGTGACTGCGGGTTGGAACCATGTTCTCCCATACTTCATCCTTTAGGACTTTCGACACTTGCAATCATTCAATCCTCCTGGAGTAAATTTCACCGAAGTGCGTATATTGTATTCACTAGTAGATCAAACGGTCAATATTCAATCTTTCGTTAGATGGATGATCCAATATTATTAGAGGATTTTGAGAAAACAATTGGTCAAGACTTAATCTGTAGTTGAGTGGATGATTCTTGTTCACTTCGGGATTTCGGAGTTTCAATACTTCGACTTTTGCACTCTTCCAACTCCTCTGAAGAAAATTTCGTTGGAGTGCATATCAACATTTCCCTTCTTAATACCCCTCAAATGTCCAATATCTAGGACCATGGGTTTATTAATTTAAGCAATGTTCCTAGCGCCTCATAGCTTATGTGTTCGTAACTCATGACTGGGGGTTGGAACGTAGTCCTCTGTACTTCATCCTTCGGGTGATTTCTCCTTTACAAGAATCCAATATTCTGATGTTTGAACTTCCAGAAGTGGTTACCTCTCACAATGGTTGATCTGTTGGTTATCATGATTCCCAGAACCGAATCAATGGTCTAGCTTCAATATTTACACTATCCTTCCACTTTCTTAAGCCAACAACCATGACTTAATAAAACATTGAGATGGATGCCTAGGATTATTTCATAGTTAAACTTACAGGAGGCATATATCTTCTTCCAACCTCTGAACCATAAAATTCCTGTCCACGCGTTATACACACATTTTGGAGCTTCGAAGGGTGGTTTTCCAAACCGCTTTGGTTGACTTCCAAAACAACTTATACTCGTTGATTTGTATCTCGAATCAACGCTTGTGAATGGATCCTATCCTCATCCTTTACCTGTTCTTGATCAATAGTCGAGAATGAATTTAGCCTTTGGGGCTTTACACAGTAGATGGTGGTAGAAATTAGTTTTCCTTGAAGGAAATACTCCCAGAGTGACGTAGCTTGTTGACGTCACTGCTGATGTGGCACTGGCCAAGTGGATTCCATGTGTCACTTATAATTTTTACTTATATATATCTAAATTTCCAAATGGACTTGACACTTGTCACCATCTTAATGTGCCACGTGTCCTTTCCGATGTGGTCTTGTTGATGTGGACTATGATGAAGTGGGATCTCGATGTGTGTTCCACGTGTATTACTTTGTGACTTGTGAGCTCCGACCTTCCAGTGAACTTACATGTTCTAAACCTTTTTTTTTCGAGGTGGTCAACGTCGAAGTTGACCACAATTGGACCCACCTATCCTGATCCAACGATCATCATGCATTGTCGAGATCTGATGGTCCTTATTCACTTCTGAAATTCGGGACTCCAACTTTCGGGTGAATTCATATGTTCTTAGCTTATTTTCTCTAGATTAGTCAGCACCGTAATTGACTGTCTCCTTGTGATTTGAAAATTCCCATATTTTACTCCAGATCAACGGTTGACGTGACTTTGGGGCTTCAATTAAAATTCCTTCATGCAAATTTCCTTCGATCAATATTATCTGAAGTGGTCAATGTTGGGTTCACCATGCATACGTCATTTCCATGATTGACAATCCATGAATATTAGTAGTTGATATGATGGTCTAGATTAATCTAGATCTCACAATCTAAATAATTCTCAAATATTTCAATAGACAACCATGATTCTTCTCTTCTTTACACAAGTCTACTCTATGATCCAACAGTCGAAATTTGTCCCAAGAACTACATCAGTGGACAGGATTCCTCCTTGATTCTTTTGGAGTTTTACTATGTGGATTTCAATCCTGATAGCATTTCTGCAATGCATTCTCCCTTATGAGCTTCATTTTAACGTTCTTTTTCTCCCTATTTGACATCAATGACAATATCATACCATTGTTTCCAACAAGGAGGATGTCCCATAAAGGAGGGGGGAAATTTTCTATTGTATCCCAACATTCCAAGAAAAGGTGATGTAGATTCCTCAAAACATGGTGAAGTGTCCTCCCAAGTAATCAAGGTACCAACATCTATCTCCTCCAAGTGGAACAACCTCATGAAAATTTGGAGAAGGACCTAAAAAGTGGACGACTCCTTCAAAATGTGCTTAAGGAATACTCAAAAGGTACCTCCAAGGTATGACCATGACCTCAAATCAATAAAATATGTTGCATAAGGAAAGGAAGCTACCTCTTCATTTCAAATCATCACCCAAAACACCTTCATGGATGTCATAAATCCCACACATGTGGAACAACCCTCAAATCATGCAAGGAAGATCTCAAAAAGTGATGAAAAAGGAAGGTTCCATGGAATCTCCAATGTGGCATGTGTAGAGGATTTATTTTTATGCAATAATAGCCCAAATGTTCCTCTAAGTATGTGACCAAAGCCTCATGATACATGTAATACCTCGAGAACTATGAGACTACCTCAAGAAATGTGAAACTAGGTGAGCATCTACAGAATCATATCTAATAGTAGATAGCCAAAGTTTGGTGATTACATAAGATAAGGATCCATTCTTAAGAATAAAATAAGTGTGATATAAATAGGTCTTACAACCTTTACAAATAGAAACATGTTTACATCATATACAAAGGGGTAAGAGAGACTAGTATCTCCCCTAGACCATGTATCCTAATAGATCCACCTCAAGATGGTTGCATACCAAACCAAATCATAAATGAAAAACATGATTAAGATTTATCAACATTAAGGATAATTCGACCATAACCATAAAATAAAATCATATATTGAAATGGGCACTAAAAGGATAGGCCATGAAAACCACATGGGGTCTGGAGATACTACATTGTCCCCCCACCAAAACATAGAACATCTAATAATGGTCCAATATAATACATGATTGAAAATAAAACCACATTTTTTTCTCATAAAGATACAATAAGGCACATAATATTCTCATATGATGGTCCACATCTGGTGAAAAAATATAAGGTACATTGAGATGAATCAAAGATGTAATATTTATCTCCAACTCAGAGACATGTGCTCATCTCAAGAGTGCCTACCAACTCCCAAATATGCAAAACCTATAGTATTGAAGCATTCTCAACCAATGGATGTTAAATAAATGGGAGTGTGAATACACAATTTCCTTTTCCCCTTCTCTAAGAGAGAAATAAATCCATGCATAAGTGAAATATATCCAAGCACATGTTAGTAGCACCACATCTCATAGAAAAATATGTACATGTAAGCAACATTTAACCTTTAATTCTAAAACAAAAAGGAAATGTAGAAATAAATTAAATTAAAGAAGACAAGTAAGAAATTTTAAGAGACTTAGTATAGTATAAGGATTCCCCATGGCATCCGATATTACCTTGATAGAACATATTCAAAATTTTCCCATTAACAGGCAATGGTAATTACTCACCATCTAGATGACTCAAATAGAAATAATAATTACCTCTAAAACATTTAATTTTGTAAGGACCCAACTAAATAATTTCAAACTTACCGTGCTTACCTTCCTTTTCATTTCTTTTGTTTCACATGAGAACAAGATCACATTTCTGAAATTTTATTTAGCGATCCTTTTGTTCTAACTTTGTCTTCGTGATCAAAGGTGGTTATTTTATTATTTTCAATCATGTTCAACTGCTTTATTATGTTTTACACTGCATCTTGATAAGATGATAATTTCATAATTAACTTGTAAAATGGGATCTTGAGGTGAACTAGAAATGTTACATCCATCCCATACAATGACTGAAACGGGATATTTCTAGTGGAATCTTTCTTAGTTATTCTATCATCCCATATAGCATCCATAATCTTTTTATCCCCCAATATCTTATTAATAATAGTCATCAAATTCCTATTACTTGATTTAGCAAGACCATTTCCTTAAGTGTAATAGTTGGAGGAGTGGGATAGGACAATTCCATAGTTGAAACAAAATGATGAAACTATCAATAATTGAAGGCTTTGGCATTGTCGGTAATGATATTAATTGACACTACGAAAAGAGTGATGATCTTTTCTTCCAAAAAATCCATGACAAACTTAATATTCAATCTACTTCATGAAGTAATTTGTAGATGTGAGAATCCATTTGTAACCATTGCTAGAATTATATTTAAATTCTTCAATAAAATCAAGGCCCCATTTTTGGAAGGGTACTTCCATTATCATTAGCTCCAAAGAAAGGGCTACTAGATTTTTCTTTCCTTTGAAGAGTTGACAAGGATGGCATGATCTTACAAACTTGTGGAAATATGAAAATATATTTGGACAGTAGTAACCACCTGTTAAAATATTTTGGGTGGTGGTTCTTGATGAATGGTTTCCACCAGATAACCCCTTATGAAATAAATTCAATAAATTCCAAGAGTCTTTAGGATATACACATATGATAATTAATCCATGTGGATTTATCCATCCAAGGCCTTGGTTGATACAACAAAACTTGGAGGCCTTCAATCTTAATTATTTTATTTTATGATCTGTCAGGTGATTTGGACTTGTAAAATTATTAAGATAATAAATGATATATGTATACCAATCATGAAATTCTAATTCTTCCAAAATTGTTGATATCACATGGCAAAGATATTATTTCATTTCAAGGGGAATTTCATTTCCTTCTTCAATCATGTGAGATAATCCTTGACCCTTGATCAAATTTGTGAGTTTAATGTCCAAATAATACTCTTGAACCTTAGACACCCACTTTCATGTAGTTCCCAAACAATCTTGTTGAGCCAAATTATATTTAACTGCGGAGTGAGGAACATACGAAATTGTCTTTGGAAAAACCACATTAGTTATGAAATGATTTAGTGACTTAAAAATAGCATATGATTTATTTTCCATGATCAAATACTTCAATTTATTATCTCTGAGAACTTTACTCATAAAATCTATAGGTTTTTCTTCACCTTCATCATTCTTCTCAAGCAAAACACCCACAATGGTATCCTTGGAAGAAAAGGAGGAAACTTGGAAATCCTTCGAATAATCCAAACTTACTAACACAAGGGATTTCACAATGGGCTCTTTGATTGATTAGAAAGATAAATTTGCATTCTCATCCCATTTGAAATATAAATATTTCTTAAGTAACTTGTTAAGCATGGGCTTATTCATTTCTGAAAATTTTGGGATAAATCTTTGGATAAAGTTGAATTTTCCAAAAAAATATAGCAAGGATTTCTTGTTTTATAGAAAAGATATTTCTTTGATACCTATAATTATTTCAAGGTAAACCTTTACCCTATCATTTGAAATTATAGGCCTAATAATATTTCCTTCATGAACCCCAAATATAGACTTCTTTGGCTTCAATGTTATTCCGTACTTGCGACATCTTTCAAAAATTTACCTAAGTTGTCCAACATGATAAATTATTTATTTTGAAAACACAGTGAGATCATTTTGATATATCTCAATTATTTTTCCCATAATATATCTAAATGCATATTCCATGGCTCTATGAAAAGTGGCACTTGCATTAATTAAGACAAACAACATTCTTAAATATTCAAAATTTCCCAAAGTTGTGGTGAAGGTAGTCTTTTTTCCATCATCTTCATTACCCACACTTGATTATAGCCCGAAAATCTAACTAAAAATGGCATCATTGTCGACCCTGTAATTATTTGCAATAAATGCTCCATGTTGGGCAATGGTTAATTGTCTTTTTCTGATGAAACATTTAGATTCCCAAAATCAACATATAGTCTAATGTCACCTGTCTTTTTCCTTACCACTACAAGGTTGGATAACAAGGTTGAATTCCTTGTAGGGTCAATTATCTTGGCTTCAAGGAAATTTTGAAACTTTCTTTGAATGAGGGGAGCAAAATTTTGCCTCAAATTCTATTGAAAAGGCTTGGCATCCTCCTTCAGAGGTATAGTATGGTGGATAATATCACCTTTGTAAGCCTCAATCATCATAGGACCAAGCAAATACATATTTATATTCTCTGGTCAAATTCTCAATTTCCCTTCTTTGTTCACTCTTAGTTCCTTTACCAATTTTCACAATCTTCGAAATTTCTAGGGAGCCAATATTAACTTCCATGTACTCATCAGGTTTAACCATCTCTTTCTTTTACTTGTACATGTCATTTATGTCAAATTTCCTCTCCAAGGAAACAAGGCTACCATGAATCTTTTTGTATATCAATTGTTACCGATACTTACTCCTTCTTCTCTCCAATCAATCTAATTCTTAGAAAACTATTGAAGGTTGTTAACAAATATTTTAATTTTCACATCATCATTAAAAAATTGCTAGTGTTGAACATTGTCAAGCACAAAAGGTCTAAACATGATCTCTAATTTCCCACCTTCCAACAAATCCTTGCAAGTTTTAATAGTTGAAGAAACTATGGGAAGTCATCAAGAACCTCATAACAGTCATTCGAAACTCTTTTCCACCTGGGTGGGTACCACAATTTAGGTATTCCTAATGATGGACCCATTGGGAGAGGTGACATGGCACATGCATTTCCATCAACTGTAGGAATGAAGATGAGTTGTTTTGGTCATCATAGGGTCTATTGTATCATGCTCTTAAGTCATCAGACATTCTATTAATTATCGAGATGCATGAGATCCATGTTAGGCCTCTCTAGGACATTACAAAATATCATCAATTTTCATCCTATATATAAGAGACAAGGATTTCAAGTGGTATCAAAGGTTCAGGTGGAATTGCTTGATTCATTAGAGAATCCCTCCCTAGCAGGATCTCTTTGGTGGCTACAGATGAGTCTTCTAGTTTTATGTGGGTTTGGGTTCATGGTGTTTCCCATCTCTCAAGGGACATTCACATTGCAGTATGTTACTTCCCTATCGCGTATTCACCATATTATATTCATAATGGGCCTAACAGGGAACCCTTTATATATGTTTATGTTAGCATCACCTAGTACTTGGAAGTGGGGTAGGTGGTTCTCCTAGCTGACTTCAACTCCCACACCAAAGCCCTCCATATTGCTCTCCACAACAAATCAGATGACATTTTTTTCATCTAGGGTATTGATCTAGAGTCATTGGGGATTCACTGAATGTCCAAAAATGCAGTGGGGCCTCTCATAGTCTATGGTCAACACTTTTTACACTTAGGGGAATCTCAACAGTTTTTTATTTTGAATGGGATCCCATGTTTCTCAAATTCATTCTTTTTCATGTGTTCGCCTCATAGAGGAGGTGTGATGTTTTTGAATTATGTCCTATCTAGCCATATTATATATAAATTATTTGTTTCCTCCATTCCCCTCATAGACAATGCTCTTATTTTTTCCTCCCTCTGAGTTGACAGCCCCCAGGGCCCACCCTGGATTATTTTTCGATTCGATGAGGAAGAATCAAACACCTTCTCTATCCACCTTTGATGATTTCTCCCCTATGAGACCCAATTCTCCTCACTTGACTCTGCCTCTCCCAATGATGCAGGAGCATCTACAACTCATCAAGTGAGCCAGCGCGTGGAGCATAAAAGACAGCTGGATAGCACCAGCATAAAATTTTGAAACACCTTGAGAGTTGTTGCGCCAAGCATTAAAGAGTTAATGTAATGAAGTGCACTTGTATTGTATAATAGATAAGAAGGAATTTTTTAGTTTTAATGCTGCTAGATAGGAATTTATTGTAGAATTGATAGCTTTAGATTTCGAGAGGGAAAACAGAATATAGGCACCCTCCTTTGTATCATTGTGAGAGGATCATTCATATGAGAAACAAGAGCAAGAAGAGCAGAGCAGAGAACTGTGAAGAACAACCATGTATAGATTGAATTAATAGAAAGAGTCTTTGATTCAGCTTCATGGTTTTGTGTTGTGTCTCTGTGTTGATATTATGCTTATGAATGTTTGTTTCCATTGTATGCATTTGCTTTTGAATATGCTATGCATGTGATTTCAGAGGGTTACTGAAATCTGAAATAGAGGAGAATGAGTTTCAATTGTTTCTCTGTCTGAGCCAGGAGATTCCTGCATAGAGTGCAGTTGAATTCATCCGCATAGAGTGTGTTGATGAGGCTCAACAGTTAAACTCTCATTCTCGCTCGCCCATAGTTGAATTGGGTTATCCGAGCCATGCAGGAGAAGTGCAGGTCGAACCTGAAGTTTCAGTCGTTAGTCTGAGAAAAAGAAAGGTGCGGGACTACTGTCGCAGTGAGTGCACAGAGCCCGGAAGAACTCAACATTTCGAGAGTTGTTGAAGTTCGAGCGTGAGCAGCGGGTGCAGAGTCTCTGGAGGAGTAAGAGGGACCAAGCTCAGGAGGGATAGTTCCATTGTGAACATCATAGGAACAGACCCAGGTGGGATTCGAATCGGGAGAAGATTTCAAGCGGAAGAAATCTCCAAGGGAAAGATTCAACGGACAGGGTTCACAGAAGGAAATCGCGAAGTCCCGAGGATCGTCTAACCATGGAGAAACTGCGCGGGAGTTAACCCCTAAGTGCAGTAAGGGTCAAAGCCCATCGAGGTTCGGCATTCGGCGATTCACAAGGTGAGGCGCAGACTCGTTGAAATCGCGAGTCGCGATTTCCCGAGTTACTCGGAGCCGTTGATCTCCACAGGACAGGTGGCACGTGATCCCGGAAGGTCAGGATTCGGCGTTCAGCGATTCTCGTTGCAAGGAATTTCAATTGGCGAAATCGTGATCCCGCGATTCCTGATCGCACGAGGGAGAGAAGTGGAGTGGCAGTGTGGGACCACAGGTACGAGTGGTGTCCAGGTGGCATTGTATTTGAAGATCGGCACCTTAGAGCTCGGGGTTTGTAAAGTCAGGTTGTTGACACCACAAGCAGCGATTTCCCGATAGGGAAATCCCCGATATGAAAGGAAACGTTGATCCGTTGACCAATCAGGGATCGGGGTTTTGAGTTGCATGTGAATTATGTTTCTGAGTTTCGCGATACCGCGAAACCCGACTTCCCGATAAGAGAAAGGGAGATCGCTGAAGGAGAACTGTGGGTAGCGAGAACTCCCGAGAGGAGTTGGAAGAGTCTTCGACTCTTCGGGCCAGAGAAGAAGAAGGTCCTGGTGAGAGCGGGTTGGACCGTGAGGGTTAAGGTGACTGAGCGTCAAAGTGGTATCAGAGCGGGAGTATCTTTGCTTTCTGTAGCAGAGACAGAGATTCATTATGCCGCCCAGAAGAGAAAGGCAGTCACCTGATCGAGAAGACAGGGATGCCCGAAGAAGGGGTAGGCCAGCAGGGAATCCAGAGATGGAACGGCAGATACGAGATCTCATAGTGAGATTCAAAGAGATGGAAACAACTCAGTGATGCGGAGCTGGCGCTGTAGGGTTCAGCGATTCATAGGTGGAAGAAGAAGTTGGACACGATGCAGAGGAGATCATAGCAGAGGATACCTCGACTGAGAGGTTGATTAGAGCTATCGCCAGAATGAGCTCAAAGACAAAGATGGGCATTCCCGTCTATGAGGGGAGTCTAAATGCAGAAGATTTGTTGGATTGGATCCAAGCACTCGACACCTACTTCGATTATGAAGACATCGAAGAGGACAAGAAGATAAGGCATGCTGTCACAAAGTTGAAAGGACATGCAGCCTTACGGTGGGATGAGTTGCAGGCGGATAGGCGCTGCAAAGGAAAGTAGAAGATTAAAAGTTGGGATCGGATGATCGCTAAGATGAAAGCGAAATTCATCCCCAGGGATTACCAGATCACTCTATTCAGGAGAATGTAGAACCTAAGACAGAAGTTGATGACGGTGAAGGAGTACACCGAAGAATTTTATAGACTCAACATCCGAGCTGGTCATCGGGAGAGTTATGACGAGAAGGTGGCGAGATAACTGAATGGTTTAAGGTATGACCTTCAGGATGAATTGAGTATGGTTACCATCCGAACAGTTGAGGATGCGTACCAGATGGCTCTGAAAGCCGAGGAGAAGCTGAGCTGCAAGCAGGGACAGCGAGGGCGAGGCAGGAGTCAACCCAGAGGCAAAGCGGTTGCCCAAAAAAAAACACAGAAGCCTAATGAGGAGTGGAAGAGACCTCAGGGAAAGGTTGAGAGAGGTGGAACCTCACAACCGCGGCAGCAATATGCTGAGCCGAGGAGGTAGCATGCAGAACAGGGTGGCGGATATGCTGACTCCAACGCTATTCCTCGTACCCGAGGTAGAGGATGGGGGCGTGGAGGAATTATCACTTGTTTTACATGTGGGAAAGACGGACATAAGGCCGTTGATTGTCCAGATAGGAAAATGGATAGAAGTAAATCTCACATCACTGAGGCGCAGAAGCGCGATGCTGAGACAGAAGATGCAGACAGTGGAAGATCGCTTGGGATGCATAAAGTTCTCTTAGCACCCGAGAAAGAGGTGGATAGCACGATGCAAAGGAGCAGACTGTTCAGAACGGCTTGCACAACCAAGGACAGAAAATGCAAGGTCATAATTGACAGCGGGAGCACTGATAATCTCGTTTCATCCGAGATGGTGGAGAAGCTAGAGCTGAAAATGACTAAGCACCCGAGTCCGTATAAGGTCTTGTGGTTACAGAAAGGACACCGGGTAAGTGTCACTAAACAGTGCCTAGTTCAATTTAAAATTGGGAATTATCATGATGAGATTCTGTGTGATGTTATTCCCATGGACGTATGTCATATCTTGCTGGGTAGACCATGGCAGTATGACAGGAATGTGGTTCATGATGGGAGGATGAACACCTATACCTTGGAGAAGGATGGGAGGTTACATAAATTGCTTCCAATAAAAGATAAAGAAGTGAAGTCGGAAGTAACCAGCACAATACTTCTCATGAGTGGGAAGGAACTTCTCACAGAGATGGAGAAGAACGAAGATCCACAATTCTTCGTTGTCGGGAAGCCGAGAATTGTTCTGACAAGCACAAGAGTGGACGACTTGCCGGAGGAAATTCAAGAACTGCTGGGAGAGTTCGATGATATCATCGTGGACAAACTACCTCATTCGTTGCCACCGATGCAGAGTGTGAGTCATCATATCGATCTCATACCTGGAGCAAGCTTGCCGAATAAGACATCGTACAGGTTGACACCTCAGGAGAACGAGGAAGTCAAAAGGCAGGTACAGGATTTGCTGGACAAAGGACTGGTCAGAGAGAGTCTCAGTCCGTGTGTTGTTCTGACAGTACTAAGTCCGAAGAAGGATGGAGGCTGGAGAATGTGTACAGACTCCAGGGCGATAAATAAGATCACCATCAGATACATATTTCCACTGCCGAGAATGGACGATCTGATGGATTGCCTGAGTGGGGCAAATTACTTTTCAAAAATTGATCTCAAGAGCGGATATCATCAGATTCGCATGAGAGAGGGAGATGAATGGAAGACAGCATTCAAAACAAACGAGGGTTTGTATGAATGGTTGTTCATGCCGTTTGGTTTGACAAATGCACCGAGCACTTTTATGAGGCTGATGAACGAAGTCCTGAGGGAATTCATTGGCAAATTTGTGGTCGTGTATCTGGACGACATACTAATTTTCAGCAAGACCAAGGCTGAGCATTTGAGGCATTTGGCCATTGTGATGAGGAGACTACAGCAGGAGAAGCTGCTGATCAATTTGAAGAAATGTTCATTCATGCAGACATAACTCATTTATTTGGGTTTTGTAATTTCGGCAAATGAGTTGAAGATGGATCCTGAGAAAGTGGACGTGATCAGGAATTGGCCATCACCGAGAAACGTTTTCAAGGTGAGGAGTTTCCACGGTTTAGCTAGTTTCTACGGGAAATTCATTCGGAATTTTAGTGGAATTAGCGCCGCAATGATGGAAACGGTGAAGAAACGGCATAAAGTTTTTCACTGGACAGCAGAGGCTGAGGGAAGCTTCAATCTGTTGAAGCGAAAGATTACAGAGCAACCAATTCTAGTGTTGCCTGACTTTCAGAAGACATTTCAGGTGAAATGTGATGCCAGTGGATATGCTATTGGAGGGGTCCTGAGTCAAGATGACAGACCTGTTGCATATTATAGCGAGAAGTTGGATGATGCAAAGCTAAAATACTCCACATATGACAAAGAATTTTATGCCATCATACAGGCATTAAAGAAGTGGAGGCATTACTTGATACCCAAAGAATTTGTGTTGTACAGCGATAATCATGCATTGCAGTTCGTGAGTCAATAGGATAAGTTGAACCAGAAGCATGCAAAATGGGTAGAGTACATGCAAAATTTCACGTTTGTAACTAAGCACATTTCAGGAACTGCCAACAAAGTGGTTGATGCTTTGAGTAGGAAATGTTTATTGCTGCAGGAGTTCAGAGTCAAAACATTGGGTTTTGAAAATCTGAAAGATATGTATGCAGGTGATGCAGACTTCGGAGAAACATACGAGGCAGCTGAGAATCCAGTTCTCAGGGATCGGAGTCTGTGGCTGGAATATATGATCCAGGAAGGATTGTTGTTCAGGGGAAATCAATTGTGCATTCTGAATTGCTCCATGAGGGAGAATTTGGTGAAGGAAAAGCACAACGGTGGATTAGCAGGTCATTTTGGGCACGACAAAACATTCGCGAAGTTGAGAGAATCATATTACTAGCCAGGGATGCGAGCATATGTAAAGAGGTTTGTTGACAGGTGCAGGATATGTCAACATTCAAAGGGCCGAAAGCAAAATACTGGGTTATATCAGCCGTTACCCATACCCGAAAGGCCATGGGAAACCCTTAGCATGGACTTTGTGTTGGGTTTGCCAAGAACGCAAAGGGGCATTGATTCCATCTTCGTGGTGGTGGACAGGTTCTCGAAGATGGCACATTTTATACCGTGTCATAATACCATCGATGCGACCCACATCGCAAATTTGTTTTTCAAAGAGATCGTTAGATTGCATAGATTGCCGAGAAGCATAGTCTCGGACAGGGATACTAAATTCATAGGTCATTTTTGGAGGACGCTATGGAAAAAGCTGGGAACTAATTTGTCTTTTAGCTCAGCTTACCATCCGCAGATGGATGGGCAGACGGAAGTAGTCAATAGAAGTCTGGGGGATTTATTGAGAAGCTTGGTGACAGATCACCACAGCAGTTGGGATCAAATATTACCACAGGCAGAGTTCGCGTACGATGATTCGGTGAATCGGAGTACAAGCAAAAGTCCATTCCATATTTTGTATGGGACACAGCCAAGAGGAGTTTCTGAACTCAGGGAGTCAGGACAGGATGAAACTAGCAGTGCGAGGGCTGAAGAATTCGCTAAAGCGATGGAGGAACTTCACGCACAGGTGAAGCAACGACTGCAGAAATCAAATCAAGAGTATAAACGCAGAGCTGACCAGCGGAAGAGATAACTTCAGTTTGAAGTTGGTGATATGGTTCTGGCACACTTGAGAAAAGAAAGGTTCCCAAGGGGAACATATAACAAGCTTAAGATGAATAAAATTGGGCCGTGCAGAGTCCTGAAGAAATTTGGCGAGAACACATATGAGCTTGAGTTGCCAGAGGGCATCGGGATATCTCCGATATTCAATATTTCAGATTTATACCCATACAGGGCTGATGAAGCAGACACTGGAACTGAGGAACCAGTGGTCCAGTGGCAGAAGAAATTGCCAGTTGCACAGAAGCCTCAGATGGAGTGCATACTAGATAAAAGAGTAGGCAGGAAGACCAGAAGGAAGTAGTATTTTGAATACCTAGTAAAATGGAAGAACCACCCAGTGGAGGATGCCAGCTGGGAAACAGAGGCAGTCACACAGAAGCATGCACACACCGTGCAGGAGCTCATGGATAGGAGCCCATGAAATCTTTTGAGCCGAGGACTATGATGCAGGAGCATCTACAACTCATCAAGTGAGCCAGCGCGTGGAGTAGAAAAGACAACTGGATAGCGCCAGCATAAAATTTTGAAACACCTTGAGAGTTGTTGCGCCAAGCATTAAAGAGTTAATGTAATGAAGCGCACTTGTATTGTATAATAGATAAGAAGGCATTTATTAGTTTTAATGTTGTTAGATAGGAATTTATTGTAGAATTGATAGCTTCAGATTTCGAGAGGGAAAACGGAATATAGGCACCCTCCTTTGTATCATTGTGAAAGGATCATTCATATGAGAAACAAGAGCAATAAGAGCAGAGCAGAGAACTGTGAAGAACACCCATGTACAGATTGAATTAATAGAAAGAGTCTTTGATTCAGCTTCATGGTTTTGTGTTGTGTCTCTGTGTTGATATTATTCTTATGAATGTTTGTTTCCATTGTATGCATTTGCTTTTGAATATGTTGTGCATGTGATTTCAGAGGGTTACTGAAATTTGAAATAGAGGAGAATGAGTTTCAATTGTTTCTCTGTCTGAGCCAGGAGATTCCTGCATAGAGTGCAGTTGAATTCATCCGCATAGAGTGCGTTGATGAGGCTCAACAGTTAAACTCTCATTCTCGCTCACCCAGAGTTGAATTGGGTTATCCGAGCTGTGCAGGAGAAGTGCAGGTCGAACCTGAAGTTTCAGCCGTTAGTCTGAGAAAAAGAAAGGTGCGGGACTACTATCGCAGTGAGTGCACAGAGCCTGGAAGAACTCAACACTTCGAGAGTTGTTGAAGTTCGAGCGTGAGCAGTGGGTGCAGAGTCTCTGGAGGAGTAAGAGGGACCAAGCTCAGGAGGGATAGTTCCGTTGTGAACATCATAGGAACAGACCCAGGTGGGATTCGAATCGGGAGAAGATTTCAAGCAGAAGAAATCTCCAAGGGAAAGATTCAATGGACAGGGTTCGCAGAAGGAAATCGCAAAGTCCCGAGGATCGTCTGACCGTGGAGAAACTGCGCGGGAGTTAACCCCTAGGCGCAGGAAGGGTCAAAGCCCATCGGGGTTCGGCATTCGGAGATTCACAAGGTGAGGTGCAGACTCGTTGAAATCACGAGTCGCGATTTCTTGAGTTACTCGGAGCCGTTGATCTCCACAGGACAGGTGGCACGCGATCCCAGAAGGTCGGGATTCAGCGTTCGACGATTCTCGTTGCAAGGAATTTCAATTGGCAAAATCGCGATTCCACGATTCCCGATTGCACGAGAGAGAGAAGTGGAGTGGCAGTGTGGGACCACAGGTACGAGTGGAGTCCAGGTGGCATTGTATTGGAAGATCGGCACCTCGGAGCTCGGGGTTTGGAAAGTCAGGTTGTTGACACCACAAGCAACGATTTCCCGATAGGGAAATCCCCGATATAAAAGGAAACGTTGACCCGTTGACCAATCAGGGATCAAGGTTTTGATTTGCATGTGAATTGTGTTCTCGAGTTTCGCGATACCGTGAAACCCGACTTCCCGATAAGAGAAATGGAGATCGCCGAAGGAGAACTGTGGGTAGCGAGAACTCCCGAGAGGAGTTGGAAGAGTCTTCGACTCTTTGGGCCAGAGAAGAAGAAGGTCCTGGTGAGAGCGGGTTGGACCGTGAGGGTTAAGGCGACTCGGTGTCACCCAAGTATAATTTCCTCTCATCCACCATTTGAGATGCAGTCCTTAAGTCTTACCCTCACTCCACTCAGTCCACTTCCACCTTCCAAAAACAAAACTCATTCCCTATGAATCAATGGTATGATGAGGAATTAAGGATCCTCCATCGTCATATTAGACATGCATTCACCCATGCTCACCCCACCTATAAAAACCTCAAAGATTCCTATCGTCATTTCCTCTGCCACAAGAAACACCTTTTTGGCACTCAAAGGAAGCATGACTTGTCTAATTCACTTACCCACTCCCTTAAAAACTTTTGGTGCATCATCTTCCCCCGTCACTCCCCCTTAAATTTGACCTGGAGCCTAAATCCATGTTTTCCCACATATTCACTCTCTATGATCTTCCTAGACAACCCCAGATTATGGTTACCTCTTCACCCTCATGCTTCTTATTCTCAAATAGTGACATCATAGAGGCAAGAATAAATATTCAAAGATGGAGGGAAAGGAGTTCAAAGGGTTTGTTTTCCACATCCATGGAAAAAAGTGGCCTACTTTGTTTAGAAATACTTCACTTGTGAACGAAAACATATCCTTCTATTTGGATACCAATTTAAGATATTAAAACATTTACAACACTAAAGGTTATTGAACATGCCCTATTATTTTCTACGATCTATCTAGTTTGTGGCTCATGATGTTAGGAATGCAAGAAACCATGCAACTAGTGTGTCACACCATGGGTTAATTAAATTATCGATAATTAATGATTTTTCCTAGTCTAACCAGACTTGGTAATAATGTATTCGAAGGCCTCCCTAAGCCAGGTAAGAAGAGGAAAAATCATAGGAGGAAAAATCATTGTTATAGGATTAATCGGTAAATGCAGACATAATAAAATCTCCCTAGATTCCACTGGAAACTAGAACAAAACATAACAGAAAATGATACTTTCCCTAAGTTATAATTATTGAGTTTACTAATTAAAAAGAGATAGACAACATATCATTTAAATGTCATTTCCTCCTGCCATTTCCATCCTATCTCCACTCTGATTCTCCTGTGATATTGAATATTCAAGGGAACACAAGCCAACCAAAGTGAAAGAAACACAATATACTCAACAAGAACCTATGTATGTGATCAAGAAATCATACAATAAAATAATACTAGTTTTATGGGAAAGAAACATATTGGTGTATCATATTAAAATGAAAGTGGAGATTACAACCAAATACTTGATGTCGCAAGGTCCCCTTTCAATGGCCCTTTGCTCCAACACACACACCTTTTCTCCAACCTTGAATGAAGAAGATCCACAATGACTTGATTTATTGAAATGAGGCTCTCAAGCATGATCTAATGCATAACTCTCCATACAATTCTTATCCTGTTCAACCTTAGCATTTTCCATGAGAGGTCCCTCTTTATATAGTGTGAAATAGATATGGGTGAGGGGATTAGGATGATCCCACCAAATCAGAAAAGTGAGTAAGATCCAAACCATTCAGAGGCCACCTCATCTTCTATAAGATCCCCTTCTAGAAATTTCGTGAAGTTTTACTTTTCCTTACCTTCTGAAATCATCCCACCCTGGATATAGTTCAACCTACAGAGACGTCACATTCCATCTCTAGAGTAGGATTTGACGATCACACATCGTCACACCCAATGCATTTTTCAGGGTGCGATGACCCTCCTTAATAGGGTTTTTAAGAAGAGAAAGCCAATCACTTTCCTCAAGGAGAAAGACACTTTTTTATCTTTTCATGGGAACATGAACACATGTTTTCAATGGATCACTTGGGTGACCAAAATAATGTGTAATAGAATGCCCCCCAAAGTATGAAGCTAGAAATCATGACAACTGAAATAATTTAAAAAATGTGTGTGTCGAAAACAAGGAGCGCATCGATCGGGAACCTGCAAACAATCAAACATCTGCATAATAATATACTATTGTCTGAGGTAGGAATTCCCATACTCGGATTACAAAATTTCAAGTGAGTCATGGCCACTAAATATACACTATAGATCGATGTCAATTTTGACTTGGCACAGCCACCGAGAATACATTGTAGATCTATGCTCTAAAGAATTCAAATTCGGACATAGCCATGAGACGTACAAAGTGGATCTATGTGTCAATACAATTCATAAATACTATGTCGTAACCTATACCAGAATGATGAAATCCAGGGTCTTCATTTCCATCGTCCCTAGGTACAAATCTAACTATGTGATTACAGGTGTTGAAGTTGAACATGGTAGAAACCAATTGATTACCGAACAATGATGAGAACCGTTAACAAGTGCGAGATAAATCACCATTGATGTCAATGACTCCCAAGGTACCCCAGTACAATCCAACAAATGTGAAGGAATGATTTTAAGTCGAAAACTCAATGGAATCTTCCAATCAGGGGTCAATGATGTGAACCCACTGTTGAAAGCGAAGAAACCTTCCATTGAGGCATGCAGGCTCTAAGGTACTAAATGATTTCTAAGCCTCGTTCCTGGATAATGAGTTGAATTCAATAGGGAAAGACTTGTCACAAGAGGGCCTTGATGTATCCCTCAACAATGACATGAAATATGTAACATATTTGAGGTAGATCAGAGTATGAAGTGATTCGAAACTAACACAGGAAGGTCGACATGATAGAAAATTTATAACTGCAGATGGCCGACTAATATAAGGCTTGTTTAGGTTGGACTTCTCTTGAACATATGAACAACATGACAATGTTCTTGGCAGCATTAAATCAAGAAGGACCCAACATATGGACATGTATATGGTCAAATGAGAGACAAATGGATTTCCCAACTTGGATACAATGATGAAAGGGGGTGCCATGTTAAAGATAGACTATTATTTACACTAACACAAATATAGAGACACATTTCATTCCCAATTTTCCCACACCATTTCTGGCAAGTACCTCTTTATTTTTACGCATCCTTGAGGAGGATAACATATTCATTTTGATGTAAGCTCATCCATCGGATGAGTCCCTCAGATTATGTTTAAAAACCCTAAGAAGGAGTGGTTTGATCCCATATGGGTCTTTCAATGTTTATTTAATGATTCCAAAGAGATAAAACTCAGGGGTTTTTCAATTTTAGAGATTCTGGAAAACACTTAAAGAGAACTTCACAAGGTCCTTTTTCATAAGTTAATCTGATGAGACCGAAAAATTCATAATCTACTACTCATCATATGTTTTCTTCAAATACGTTTACGAGCGTGAAAAGAACAAGGTCGCTTGTCAATATTTTCATGTTTAGAGAGTCTGAAAAGATCTTAAAGGGTACTCGAGTGGGTTCCTTTTTCGTATAACCTTTATGAGTTTGAAAAAGTGATAAAATTATACTCTGTTACATTCTCATCAATTTACGAGCATGAGAACAACCAAAGACTAAGCTCAGATTTTTTCCTAAAAAAACCCTAAGAGGATATTTACACACGACAAATATATAAAAACAAACCAAAAAGGTGGACCCTTGTTCCAACGTTTCACCTCTAGAATTTTTAATCTGTAAAAAATCAATCACTTGCAAAGTTGTTAGGAATTTAGGGTTAGGGTGAAGCATAATATAATATAATATACAAATGAAAAATAACGAAAATCAATAAAATAGGTAAAAACCTTCATTTCACTATTTCATTTGCAACTTCACCCAAACATTGCTCCAAACCCTCTTTTTACCTTGATTTTCAACTACGGATTGCAGAGTGCACGACTGATCATTCGACGAATCGTCTCCATAGAAAAGGTAATCTTCATTTCCTTCATCTTTCCATGGATTAAAATTTGATTTTTATTGGTTAAAGACATACTTTTGGGTTGATTTCTTGGGGGTACCCATGCGTGGAGGGCGTCACAGGTGCCCTATATCTCGACCTAGGACGATCTAAGATCGTCGCAGTTGAACCTAAAGCTAGGGTGAGATGACTCCACACTATGCAAATGCATAGGCCTGCGACGTCCAAAACCATTTTTTTTTTAAGGATGAATCTACTAAGAAAAATCCTTTAGTAAATAAAATCATGATGCTAATTTCTTTTTATCGTTCCTTGGCAGGTCTTCCACGGTCAAAATGTTGGAATGGCATGAGAGAGAGCAGGAAGAGGAAGACTATTTCGTCAGGAATGACCTAGGAATAGTAATGGTCCTCCGACAGTGTGGGTTGTTAAAATTCTTCAATATACAAGGTATGAGGGCCCATTTGAGACTCCTTGAGTACCTAGTTCACATGTCTGAGACTTTCCTCTATGAACTATCCTCTATACCATCACATGCATCGTAGGGAGTACAGCTCCCCATATGTCTCTACAGAGTTACTTTCATTATGGATTGGAGTGTATGGAGCCCCAAGTCTTCAACTACTGTGAAGGGGTTCTTAAAAGTATGAAAAAAAAACTTACCAAGTGCAAAAGTGGTGGGTTGAAGAAGTTCGGATACAGATCAATTTTGGTATCCTTCTTCCTAGAGGGGGTCCTAGTTTTATGCTTGCAGGTAGAGTGGGGTATACCTTCCCCATAGGATCTGAGAATGAAGAGGTGGGTGGACCTCATGGCTCGACATGCAGTTGGTCCTATCGTTGGGTACAATGATATCTTCTTCGACTGGTTGAGAACTCAAATGCTCATGGTTGATGATTATGCATATGTCAGGATAGACTTCCATGGATATCCGAACCTAGCTCTTCCCAAAGGTTCCTAATGGGGGGACATAGGTAAAAAGGAAATTTTGTTTATATCATGTTTTTGTTATTTTTAAATATATAAAATGTTTTTTATGTTGTTTATCCGATAACTAATCAAATGCTCTTTGATGATGTAGATGTGGGACCGTACCATCCTCTAGGTTCATCCCCTATCGAGAGGAGAGGGGAGAGAGGTGTCATAGCAGGAGTAGTTGTTGTTGACTTTGAGACCATAAAACAAAATCTGGAAGGACTTACAATGAACATCCCAGATGCCTCTATATATGATATTCCTAGGAATTATCAGCGCCATACAGTGGGTGTGTCTTCATGCATCGGTTGAATGCTCCGTAGAGTAGCACGGGAAGTCGTGTGTTATAGAGATAAACATCCTTGATGTTATTGTATATGAATCCATGTGATTCACATTTTGATATTTTGGTCTTCGGAAAACAAAACACTTTTTTGTAAACTTTTATCGTTATATATATATGAGGCTTCTATCGGCTTACTTGTTGTATATACGAAGTGTGATTGGATTTTATATGTGTCTCAAATGTCTATCTATCACATAATTAGCAATGCATATGTTAATATATTTAGACATCTAGGAATGTGTTGATATTAAATGTAATCAAGATGACGTTCCAAGAGGCGAATTCGTAAATATACCCTTAACAACATAGAACTTCGAATGAAATAAATATTACTCAACTGTAGGACTACTAACTGTGAATCGATTCATACAACAAGATGACGGATTTAAAGTGAAACATCATTGATCAATAATTCGATTAATGCACTGTATTCCACGATATTGTTAGTTGCACGACCAAGGAAAACACCATGTAGACTAATCATTTCATTCGTAGGTGCATAGATTTCCCAAGCAGCAGATGCTAAGATCTGAGTACTGTGACTAGCGCCAGCAGCGAAGCCAAGGTAGGGTAGCGAAGACACTGACATATGAAAACCAAGAACAACACAAGCTAAGAAGATGAAGGATGAAACCAAACAACGAAAAAGCACACAAGAGTATGATACACTAAAATTCCAAGCGCTCATGCAAAAATGATTTAAGCATAGTACTTCTTCAAGTAAATCCCATTTCTGGGTTAACTCAAATGGATTCCATCATAATATACTAGCTCATAAGCTCCCTTCTCCAATACTCGTTTGAAAATATAAGGACCTTTCCACATGGGCTCAAATTTACCATCCCATAGCAAATCATGATCTTGCTCATAAAGAAGAACTAGATCACCTTCAGAAAAAACATGTGGCTTGACATGCTTGTAATATTAGGCTTTAACACACTTCTTCTGAGTTTTAATAACTAAGGAAACATCACAACGGGTTTTTTCTAATTGCGTCAAGTATAAGAGACGTTCCTCTTCAGCAGAGGTTTTAGGGAGAAGTTCGACAACTAGTTTCAAATATGGTATCTCACATTCAATCGAAAAAATTTCTTTGATACCATATACTAACTGGAAAGGTGTGAATCTCGTGGTAGACTTAACATATGTTTGATAGGCCCATAATACTGAGAACAACATTGTTTGCCAATTCTTCTTATGAATTCCTATCATCCATTGAAGAATAGTAGTGAGAACGTTTTTGATTGCTTCAACCTGGCCATTGGCCTGTGGATAATAGGGGGTTGAGTTTTCATGGCGAATACCCAACTTTTTAGTAAGTTTAGACATCATAAAATTTAGAAAATGACTACCATGATCAGTAATGATGGCTTGAGGGACACCAAACCTAGTAATGATATGATTGAATATGAACAATGTTGTATTTTTCTCGGTGTTATCAAGTGTAGGCATCGCCTCGACCCATTTAGTGAAATAATCCACATCTACAATAATGTATCCATGTCCCCTGATCGAGTGAGGGTTACATGTCATGAATTCAATGCCCTATTTGGTGAATGGACCAATGGAAACTACAGGGTGGAGTGGAGCAGGGTGATATTGGATCTTATAATTATAAGTTTGGCAAGCGTGGAATTTCTGGACAACCATGATTCAATCCTTAAACAATGAATGCCATAAATAACTATCTCGTAAGATCTTTTGGGCAGTGGCATACCCAGACATATGACCACCATATGCTCCAGAGTGATATTCATTCAAATCTAAGTTCTCATCTTCATCGTAGGTGAGACATCATCGAAAAATGGAATCGATACAATGACGGTAAAGGGTATCACCAAGGATGATGTATTGACGGGCTTGATGCCATATATGATGATGCTCTGTATTAGAAAGATCAAGCCAAAAATTTTGAGTATGGAGATATATGATAATATATCCATACCATACTTCATCAGAATTGATCATAAAGAGGGATTTGTCAGGTAAAGAATCCTCATCCACATTTTTTGTCTCAGTATAGGGAAGGTCACATATCAATTCGGAAAAAACCAAATATTTCTTTGACTTGGCAAGTTCAAACTCCAAGTAAAACTCCTGGAGAATAACTATCCATTTGTATTACTTCCCCCCAACAATTTTCAGGTAAGGATATGTTGCATGTGTTGGACACACCTACCACACTTAGAGGGGGGGTGAATGAGTGTGGGGCTCTTTTTCCCAAAACTTCCCTCTTGCACAAAAACTCAT
>JZKD02S2087811.1:0-10194 GCA_000966675.3 Picea glauca
GGGCAAGTGTAACGTTGCCAGGAATGGTAGTTTGGGTTGTTGCTGATAGCCTGGATAAAAGGGTCCTGGAGTTTGACTGGCACCAGGTTGCCAGGAAAAGTTTGGCTACTGGCCCGGGTTCTGGTAGAAACCATGGCCCTGACCAGCGTAAGGGTTTTGCATTTGAGGAGACATCATTGGCTAATTCCCCATGAAGGACATAGGATGTTGGGCGTTCATCGTGTTTGATGGACTTTGGGAAGGATTACCCCATGTCGGTCCCGAGGGGAGAGGCATAGAAGTCTGTCCAGGGTTCCATTGACTGTGGAAAGAATTACCCCAGAGCGGCATTCCAGATGAAGGAACGGATCCTTGACCTGAGTTCCAAGGTCCTGGTATATGTGCCCCCAGCGTAGGAATAGTACCCTGTGCCAGTGTAGACTGTCCAAAAATGGGTGTGCCCCCCGATGGGAAAGCAGCGGATGTGAAAGTGTTATTACCAAACGTCTCATTCCAAACAAACAGCGACGAACCTACCAGCAGAGTTTGCGCAAGTGTTCCTTGACTCCTGGCTCCAAATGGACTTGTGTGTGCAGGCTGCCCGGCGGACTGCTGATGCGGACCACCAAGCGAAGGGGACGAAGGAGGGATATGACCTCCAGCGTGAGGAAAATCATTGAAAGGGACAGGAATGCCCCCAAGTTGACCTTGTAGAGGAGCATTAGAGCTCCCTTCCCCCAGACCCAAAGTCTGTAAAGTGGAGGTAGTGAGTGCAGGACTTGTACCTGAACTAGGCATACCATATGAAAATGGAGGGTCGGTCGCACTAGGTGTGTAAGGAGGTGTGGCCGCCGCCATAGATGGGGTCGGTCCACTGTGCGAAGTAGTTGCGGCCGAGACCATGGTGGCCCGAACCATCGACAAAGGCAAGTTAGGAGAAGCTTCTCCTGTGGTAGCAACAATGATGGGAATGGAAGAAATCCCAGTTGAAGTAATAGAGTTTGGTTCCATAACTGGGTTAGGTACTTATAGGCATTCGTAAAATTGAATTGGCACAATAATATCCGGCCAAATATCAGTGTCTGAGGTTTCAACCGATCCAAGATTGGCAGTTGATTCCTCCGGGAGTTGTTCAGGCTCAATGGTTTGAAACCCGGTTGCTTCGAAAGACCCTCGTTGGTCTAGCTTCTGCCTCAATGGTGGCGGGGGTGGCTCCAGTATAACCGGCGGTAGGCCCATTAGCCTTCGTGACCTGCGGAGCTCGGGATCCTCCACCGTGTGAGAAGATCCAAGACACGCTAAGGTATTATACACGTTCAAACAGTAACACACACTGAAAAGAATCCCCTAAGAGATAAGTCAAGCAAACACTAAACTAGTTAGAAGAACAGTTACAACAACCAACACTAGAGCAACTTACCAGTGCAAGTGCAACTCGAAAACGGAAGCACCCTCCGGGTATATTGTGCAAAGAGTGGCCCGATGTCTGTCCTAGGTACCGCGGTATACCCCCGCAGTCACCTGTGTATGTCTCTAAAAAATATTGGCAACTAGTTTGCTAGCACGCGAACAGTCACCGGGCGGGTACAGTCGATAGTCGGGTAGACCACAATGAGCAGGGTATCAAGCCCGAAACCTATCAAGGGTATCGAGAGCAAATGGTTCGGAAGACAACTAAGGACCTCGAATGGATTCGAGACCCACAAAGCCTCGTGGCGAATGCAAACGACAGAATCCCACAACAAATCCTCGATATGTGTTCTCCACTACGCTTGGTCCGGCTTTGGAGGGGTTATCTCCGCTACCTTTCTTCACGCGACCTCGTGTTTATCCCCTGTGTTAGAGGGGGGTCCCGGATAACTTCCACGAAACTGGACTTCTACACTCCCTATCACAGACTTCAATGTTTGGTTTTGAGTGGCCTTAGAGAGTTTCCTCTCCAACCTAATCCAAGGCCCTAGTCCTGAACTAGTGTATGAACCCTACAAACAAAAAGTCTAATAGATTTTAAATTAGTGTTGCTTTTATTGGTTTTTTTACGTCACAAGGTATGAAGGTGAAACTGATGATGTGTAAAGACTCAAAGCAAAAACAAATGAAAAATGCTGGAAACAAAAGACTTTTACTAAATGCAAAAATCAACAACTTTTCACAAAGAAAGACTTCTTTTTCTTTTCAAATTTTTTTAAGATTTAATGCAGCAAACATACAGGAATTTCACTCGACTACGAGCTACTTATGCTCTAAATGCATTGCAAAAACTTATGAACAAAAAGACTTCTCCCTAGCTATTGATGCAGAAACACAATCTTTAAACAAAGAAGAAAATGAACAGATTTATTTATTTATTTATTTTTTATTTTTATTTATGTGCGAATCAAGCAACAAAGGGAAAATACCGACAAGCCTAAAACCAAGAACAAAAACAAAATTCTGGCTTAAAGCGCAGATCGCAAAGAATCAAAGCAAAGACACCCAATGGCAATCAAGAAATCAAAGACTCTTATGCTTGTCTAAAAACCATAACACAAAATGTTTCTTTTTTATCTTTTATATCAACTATCAACTAAGAAAAAACAGGCTAAGGGTAAGAGGCCTTAACCTACTGACTGTGCAACCCTAGACTCAAACACCTAAGAGGAACACTTCTCACCTCAGGAGGGGATGACTGCCCCCCCCTTGACTGAAAAGCAGCCTGCCAAGCACGCCTTTGTCACTGAAACAACATGCGTACGAACGTGTGCTGAGCTACCACAGAGCGCGTGTACCCGCGGGCTGCACTTGCACATGCCACGTGTATGTATAAAATCTAAGACAAAAATAATCATAGACAACCCAGACCAGGAAGAGGCCTCTGGTATGGATAACCAGGGTCTCTTAAAGGCTTGGATGCTTCTTCTCAACAGAAAAGAAAAATAATTGCAAAGAATAACAAAATGCAATAAAGCAAACTGAGACAAGACTGTGAACCAACAAGACTCAGACAGGATCCAGAAAGCCCCCTGAGAATGTATAATTTTGACAGGGAAGAGGAGGACTGCCTCTCAAGCTCTCTGACTCCTACACACTACTAAAACCTCTACAGCTAGCGTTCACACGCGTGCTGTAGAAGGTTAGGGCGCGGGTACACGCGTGCATGCCTTCTGCAGGCCGCGTGTACCTCTGTGTGTCCCGATAATTACCGTCAAGCAACAGTCAAGGAAAAAACTGGTATAAAGAACCAGGTTCCCTACTAGCTCAGACCTAACAGAAAACAAACAGGCAAAGAAACAGAAAATCTAATCCTTTAAACTACCCAAAAACTCAACTAAATCCGGAAACCCTAAAGAGTATCTTCCCCAGTACGGTCGCCAATTCTGTTGTTGGGAAAAATACCCTACGGACTAGCAAACTAGGGTCAGTCTTGCATGTAAATTATGACCGTAAAGAAATCGCTTTTAACCTACCACCCAAAACTTAAAACCCCTCTTTCACATACATGCATGGAAAGGAACTACTGACCTTTTTACTGATGTTTGGTGTAGATCCTCTATTGTGCTTTGCCTGCTTGCTTGCTCTGCTCCTTCCAAAGATATTTCTGCAACCAAGACAAACCACTACGCATGCATGCTACTTTTTTAATTGAGGGTTAGAAATTAAGCATAAATTAAACAGATCATAGATAACTCATGCATTGGGATGGGAAAAGTATTCTTTTATTATTTTCAAAATGAATCAACTTACAATCAAAGTCGAGACCGACCACCGCTCTTTGATCCTGATCCCGGGCTCCTCCTCTTCTTTTGTCCTCCAACTTCTTTGCGTTAATTCTCCTTAGGCTTGAGGAAAGGATAAAGGGTTGGGAAAACTCGATTCGACAACTGGGCAGAGTTTCTTCGCTATTACTTTCCTCCTCCAAATGGTACCCCTGCCCCTTCTTTTATAGGCTAGAAGGAGCTAGGGTTTTGGACGAACTCTCGGGCATGCATGGCCGGGAGTTTCAATCAACTGACCCATAGCTTTTTGTCCCGTCGTCAACTTTCCTATTTTTGTGTTTTGTTAGGTAAACGCTGGCTGTAGTAGGCCTGCCAGCGTTCACCCACGTGCAGTAGTGGGTTAGGGCGCATGTACCTTTACCCAAGAGGACTTTTAAAGAGGTTGTTCAAAAGATGTTTTGGCAATGAAGGGATATGAGTTGGCCTGATGCCAGGTAAGCATGTGTGGTGCAATTTAGGGTTATAACAAGGTCGTACCCAAGACATGAATCCTGGTAAGTCTTCCGGGGGGGGAGATCTAAATCTACAGGTAGATCTAAGTCTCCGAGAAAATATTTGAGGAAATGTTGGAAGTGTGGTAAAACATGGCATTATAAGAAAGATTGCAGGTCTAAGAAGGTTGATAAACCAAAGGGATCTGATAGTACCTCTTCCACAGATTTGAAAACCTCCACTGAAGAAGGAGGTGGTATTTACTTGGCATCTACATGTACACATGCAGATCTTGATGTATGGTTGACCGACTCGGGTGCGTTATACCATATGACTCATCACATGGAGTGGTTCTATGAATATGAAAAATACGACGATGGTGATGTATTCCTTGTTAAGGTTTAAGCTATTATTATGTTTCTTTTATTTCATTAGATAACCATAGGATAAATAGGATCACTCACAATACACAATCACAAGAGACATATCATTTATCTTGGGAAACCCTCATGGGGCAAAAAACCTAGCAAAAAATTCCTTAATATAGATAGCCAATACAATGCCAAGAGATAACTCAAACAAATACATAAAGTCCTCTCCCAAGAATGCGCCTCTCTCTCTCTCTTCTTCTCCAACTACAGCTCTAGACTTGCGCTCTGATCATCAAGTGAGTGAGTGAACAAATGAGGCGCTAGCCTCTCTTATTTATACAATCTAACACGTGTGAACTGGGGTGTCTTTTCGCTGGCTGGGCCGACTTCTCATTCTGGGTGGTTATAACCACTTTAATATATTATGGTTGAGTTGACTCTCACTCTGGGTGGTTATAACCACTTTAATATATTTTGGCTGAGCCAACTTCTCATTTAGCCCATTACAATTAGGGTTTGACCAATCCACAAAAGGGGATTTGGTCATTTATAATACCCGACATGATCAATCCACAAAAGGGGATTGATCTAATGAATAATGCATCAATAATAATAAAAATACTCTTTGTAGTTACAATATTTCAACACTCCCCCTTAACAAGAAGGGTATTCTACAACAACATCCGACAAGAGAGAGGGCAACATCATCAACGACATCTTGGAACACTGACTAGCATATCTATAAATCATCGAAAGTTTTTCTCGTCATCAATATCATCATTCACAACAAGGAGCTGGAATGGCATCATCATCCTCATCAGCATGAGGCTAAGGTAACATCATCATCATCTTCAGCGTGAGGCTAAAGTAATATCATCATCTTCGTCATGAAAGATGAAATAACATCATCATCATCATCATCATAATCATCTTCAGCAAGGAGCTGAAGTGCCATGATCACCATCATCTTCAGCAAGAAGTTGAAGTGACATCATCATCATCATATTCTGCAAGGAGATGAAGTGCCATCATCATCATCATCTTCAATAAGAAGTTGAAGTAGCATCATCATCATCATCATCTTCAGCAAGGAGTTGAAGTGGCATCATCATCATCATAAAATACATCGACATGGATTAGTATAACACTAATACATCATCATCGTCATCAATAACAACACAAGGCTGATACAACATCAAAAGCAACAATATCACAGCACAAAGGCTAGAGCATCATCAACAACAACAACATCACAACACGAGGGCTGGAGCATCATCGACATCAGCACTAGGCTGAGAGTCTTCATCACGAGGCTGGCATCATAGCACAAAGCTGGCATCACAACACGAAGCTAGCAACACATCATCACAACACGAGGATGGCATGTCATCAACACGAGGCTGGCATCACAACAATTAAGCTGGCACATCATCACAACAATTAAGATGGAATCTCAACACAACAATTAAGCTGGAATCACAACACAACAATTAAGCTGGAATCACAACACAACAATTAAGCTGGAATCACAACACAACAATTAAGTTGACATCAACAATTAAGCTGGAATCTCAACACAAAAATTAAGCTGGAATCTCAACACATCAATTAAGATGGAAGCACAACACTCGGCTGACATCTCAATACATCAATTAAGCTGGAAGCACAACACTCGGCTGACATCTCAACACAATAATTAAGCTGGAAGCACATCACTAGGCTGGCATCCCGACTCAACAAGTAAGATGGAAGCACAACACTAGGTTGGCATCTCGACACAACAATTACGCTGGAAGAACAACACTAGGATGGCATCTCGACATAGCAGCACTCCCCCTATCGAGGGAGGTTCTTTCTCACTATAAAGAGCTTATCTCAAAAGTGTTCAAACTTTACATGAGATAGAGGCTTGGTCAATACATTGGCAACATGTTCCTCCATGCTAACATATTGGAGATTTATGGCTCCTCTCTACACCATGTCACATATGTAATGGTATCAGATCTCTATGTTGTTCGACTTGTCGTGAAATACAAGGTTCTCTATCATCTTTATGCAGCTCTGGTTATCACATAAAATAATGGTTGCTTCCATCTCTAGGTCGAATAAACCAGTCAACAACTTACGAAACCATATGGCTTCATGACTGGAAGAACACGCAATAATGTATTATGCTTCTACTGTACTGAGAGCAATGCTTGATTGCTTCTTACTCTGCCATGAGATCATGGTTGATCCCAAACTGAAACAATGTCCTGAAGTGCTCTTCCTGTTAGAGACACTTCCAACCCAATCTGAATCAGTGTACCCACTCAGTGTGAAATTATGATCTCCATCATAACTGAGACCATAATCTAAAGTACCCTTAAGGTACCTCATCACATGTTTTCAAACAACTAAGTGAACATGTCTGGGTTCTATTAGAAAATGACTAAAGGTGTTCACGACAAAACATATATCTAGTCTGGTCTTTGTCAGATACATCAACGATCCAATGATCTATCTATACAACGTGGCATCAATCAATTATGACGAAGTGTCGACCAGATGATTCAATTTATTTTCCATTGGTGTATTCATGGAATTGCACTCCAACATGTCAAATCTCTTCAGGATTTTGACTGCATACTTTCCTTGGTTAAGGAAGATTCTCTTTGGGCTCTACCATACCTCAAGACCTAAGAAATAATGCATTAGGCCAAGGTCTTTCATCTCAAATTTTGAAGCGAACTTTTTCTTACATTCGATGATGATATTTTCTTCCCCAGTTAAGAATAAGTCATCCACATATAGAAGCAATATCATTGGCTCATCATTCATAACCTTCAAGTAAAGGTTAGAATCAAATTTACTCTTGGTAAAGCCCAAGCTCGTCAGGAAACTGTCAATTCTTCCATACCAAGCTCTAGAAGCTTGCTTCAACACGTATAGAGTTCCCTTCAACTGGAAGACATGAGTCTTTCTATCTTCAATCTTCAAATCATAGTTTCTCATTACATTGTACCAATCTAGTACATATGCTCAGTGACAATTCAATCTGCACAAACATGTGCTAGCTCTATGTGCTTTCTGTAAGGCATTATCTATCTCACTGTCTGATATTATGTCCTCTATTCTCTCTTCAACTGTTCCTACTGGAATCTGGGATTCTGCACCTGTAGCTGCTCTGAGGCTGAGAATGACAGCTTCATTCTCACTATGGCTGCTAAAATCTAAGAGCAACTCCTCTTATTCTATCATGTCAACGATTTCATCTGGAATTGAGAGTGGTTCAATAACTGATATTGAAGATAGCTCTTCTTCTTTCACGGAGGTAACTGTATCTTTCATTGTAGTCATGTATCCATGACCCAACTAATGTACTGCATCAACTGCCACTCAATTTTAAATATGGGGATTGACCCCCCTGCATCTCATACTATATATGAATCATGGTTGTTCTGGTTGTCTTCATAAATACTGGAACTATTTCTTCAATAAGTGTCTCGTCATATTCTTCTCCCTTTTGTTATGAGAATCCTCTAGACATACATCAGGCTTTGTACATCTGCAACATGTTTGATCTGTATAGATTAATGTTGGAAGTCAATACTGACTTCTCTTCTCACGGAAGAAACCATATCCTAGTCTTTCTCACTGGCTTCCTTCTTTGTCACTGAAACAAGTGAATCTTCCCAGGAGATTTCATATCTCTTAGAAGTTTCTAAAGCTACGATCTAGTCTTCTGACGACATCCATCTCCCAGTCATGGAAGTTGACTCTTCATATAAAACTTTATGATATCAAGCTTAATCTCCATTTCTTCTGAGTCTATAAGGACTCCATCATCTCTTACATGGTATACTTGGTGTTGAATACCAAGTCTAGATGCAAAAGATAAAGTTAGGCTTCAAATGAGTTATGCTTCTCGTTCTAATGTTCGATCATCTTTGGAGCCTTCTGCTCCTTTCAATCAATCTTCATACGAGATACTCTGAATCTCAAGAGATAGCTTCTTCTTCATCTTCTTTGGTACATGAGTGTATATGGTCATGTACATAGTTTGCTTCATGTCTCATATAATATGTTGCCTTACACAAACTTCACTATAGCTTCCTCAGAGTTATCACCTGTGACCTAAAACAAGGTCAACAAAACAACAAGCAGGAATAATACTCTTTTGATAATAGTAGATAAAGCAATAGCACAAACAATCATCACAGTGGCTCCTTTAAAGCTATCTCTTGTGACCTGTTTGAAGAAAGGATCAAAAGTAAGAAATACAATATGGAATGAGGTCAACACTCTTATAGTGTTGTGATCAAACATTCCTCCATGGAAACCTAGAACTAACACAAGAGGTTTCTCCTAGAGGAGATGTTAGTTGTATCATGCAAATAAATACATTAAGCATTTATCTCAATATGCTCACATGCTACCAAGCACTATAGTGTTTTCTTGACACTTGCATGTTTTGAATCTTAGCAACTTAATCATTCAAACCTGGAACCTAGAGTTTTATTCTCAAGAATGAGTGTGTTTCTTTTCTTCCGAGTCTCCTTCACTCAAGATGACAAGTGCTTTCTTCAACTTGTCTTCTGTACTAGGACAATATGCTATCTTGACAGAAGCTTGGATTAGAGAATAAGATCTATGATCTCTACTTTAATCCATCTAATATTTTGACCAAAGGTTAGTATGATGGTCATAGCTTCAACATGCAACACCGATCAAAATAATGTCATAACAACTAGATGTATATCAGAATAATCAAACCCAAGTTGCATTATTCTTCTGAATGTATTGGATATTGAGATCCTTCTAGGTCTATGGCAAGAGATCCCTTCTCCTGCAAATACCCTTTAACGCTTAACAATTTAAACATGTGAGTACATACCTCTAATATTCTTTACAGGTAGTGGCACCATCTTGTAGCAGCGACAATGATCACCAACTCTTTAAAACTTCAAGGGTGACTGCAACTGGTTCTGAGACTACAACTTAGGGTTTTATGAGGATACCCTAATTTTTCAAACTTCAAATTTTGAAATTTTGATCCAGGGGATAGATGCGCTGAGCTGAGGCGAGTAAGCTGGTGCAGTCATATTTCCGAAAATCCAACTTTTACTCCCTCAAACTTAACCAACGAATTTCTGGATTGGTGCTTCTGGTTTTCTGGTACTTCCGGTACTTCTGGTTTTCTGGTACCGGTGAAAACTAGGGTTTCACTTTCTGGGAGATCTACCCATTGAAAAGGTGTGCTAAAGGTGCCAAAGAACTCCTTGGGTTAGGGCACACTTTTCTAGATGGTTTTGAGGCTCAAACTCTTCTTCTATAAAAATCCGTAATTTGCATGTACAAAAACAATGACGTTTTTTTCTTTCTCTTGTGAAGTATGCTCTCTTCAATTTAGCTCTGATACCATGTTAAGGTTTAAGTTATTATTAGGATTCTTTTATTTCATTAGATAACCATAGCATAAATAGGATCACTGAGAAATACACAATCACAAGAGACATATCATTTATCCTGGGAAACCCTCATGGGGGAGAAAACCCAACAAAAACTTCCTTAATATAGATAGCTAATACAATGCCAAGAGATAACTCAAAAAAATACAGAAAGTCCTCTCCCAAGAATGCGCCTCTCTCTCTCTCTCTCTCTCTCTCTCTCTCTCT
>JZKD02S2087811.1:10204-21743 GCA_000966675.3 Picea glauca
CCTTTTTCGAACCGACTAGACTATTGTCGAAAAAGGTACCCCACTGGAGTCTCCTTTTATGCTTTTTCAGACTCTCTAAATATGAAAAACCATCGAGCTTACCTTCTCTGGGCTCATTAAACTTACATCAAAGGACATTACCATTGTGTGTTCTATCAACCGCATTTGCATACCTTATCCACCAGCCTTGTGACAGTTTGCTTCTGCGTCTTAACACCTTTGGCCGCCGGAGGATTTTTTTCCAAGTATCATTTCCCAAAACATCAGTCTTGTCCTTGTACCTCAATCTTGTATGTTTGTGGTACTCGTTCCTCCATTGTAACGTAATATTTCTTTATTCTTTTTCAAAAACTATCAAAAAGAACAAAAAAATCAAATATACCCCAAAAAGAGGATGGGAAAAGTATTTTCTTTATTGGCAGCATAATGAGTCGCCCTTGGACAAAGCACATATGTTTGTTTGATTATCAGACTATGGGATGTAGTACGACCTTAGGAAGATTTTTCTCACTATATAAAGTTGTGTCCTCCACCGTTTGGTTACTCTTCCAAACATATGGAGAGTTTGTGTTGCCTCCTGCTTTGTAGACGTATGATTAATAGATATGTTGCCTGAGTCTTATCACTTGTCATGCTATTATCCAAGGGAAGTTTGTCACTGAGCCTGAGTCAGCCCCTCTGCAATATGTCTCTTGTCCGCATACCCGGCCATCCTGAACGTCCAATCAAGTCTTTGTTTGAAATCACTGAAGCCTTTAGTCCGATCATCAAGATTATCAAGTCCATAACCGACGAGCCGTCAAAGATCTCTGGGTAGTGCAGTCGTACACTCATATTACACTCCTACCCGAGTTTAGAAGATTTTGAAGTTGTTCCTCGAGCTCTGAAGTACAACCATCATGCTGAATCAGCTTCTGGGAGATGGATACATTATATGTATATCTTTCTGATTTGGAGATGTAACTCCGCTGTGTATTATTCGCGGCTACTCTTCATAGTTATTTGACATGGATCTACAGTGTATTTGATTGGTAGCCATGGTTCTATTTTATCCCGAGCATGGGTATGCCCGCCTCGGTGAGACATTTGTTATTTTGCAGATGGCACCTCCTGATTCCTGATTCTTGGGCTCACTCATTCAGCATATCAGTACATATTGGTAAAAGATTGGTAATGTATTTCGGCCATCGTATGCTCTTCTGACCTCACACATTAGGGGGCATCTGTTATAACCCTAAATTGCACCACACATGCTTTCCTGGCATCAGGCCAACTCATATCCCTTCATTGCCAAAACATCTGTTGAACAACCTCTTTAAAAATCCTCTTGGGTAAAGGTACACGCGCCCTAACCCACTACTGCACGCGGGTGAACGCTGGCAGGCCTACTACAACCCACGGTTACCTATGGTTCAGTTAACTGAAACTCCCGACCATGCATGGCCGAGAGTTCATCCAAAACCCTAGCTCCTTCTAGCCTATAAAAGAAGGGGTAGGGGTACCATTTGGAGGAGGAAAATAATAGCGAAGAAACTTTGTCCATTTGTCGAATCCAGTTGTCCCAACCCTTTAGCCTTTCCTCAAGCCTAAGGAGAATTAACGCAAAGCAGTTGGAGGACAAAAGAAGAGGAGGAGCCCAGAATCAGGATCAAGGAGCGGTGGCTGGTCTTGACTTTGATTGTAAGTTGATTCATTTTGAAAATAATAAAAGAATACTTTTCCCGTCCCAATGCATGAGTTATCTATTATTTGTTTAATTTATGCTTAATTTCTAACCCTCAAGTAGAAAAGTAGCATGCATGCGTAGTGGTTTGTCTTGGTTGCATGACTATATTTGGAAGGAGCGGAGCAAGCAAGCAGGCAAAGCACAATGGAGGATCTACACCAAACATCATTAAAAAGGTTAGTAGTTCATTTCCATGCATGTATGTGAAAGAGGGGTTTTAAGTTTTGGGTGGTAGGTTAAAAGCGATTTCTTTACGGTCATAATCTGCATGCAAGTCTGACCCTAGTTTGCTAGTCCGTAGGGTATTTTTCCCAACAACAGACCTCTTACAAATAAAGCATTTATGCTATGACCATCCATGCTTTTCCGCCTCGTCTCTTCAGATAATAAGGATGCAACTACATCCTCATACTTCAATGTAGATTGGGTGGTACTACCTATTGTTACAACCAGATTATCCCAAGAGTGTGGCAAAGAACATAACAAACTAATACACTTATCTTCTTTTGCAATCGTAATATTAACAGAGACAAGTTGACTTACCAGAGTATTAAAGGCATTTAGATGTTCTGTCATAGAATCTCCATCTTCCATCCTAAGATGATACAACTTCTTTTGAAGAAACAACTTGTTTACCAGGGACTTCGATTGATATAAATTCCCCAACTTATCCTATAGGTCCTTGGTTGTAGATTCTCCCGAGACATTGAACAACACTGAATCTGCCAGGCAGAGTCGAATAATACTCCTTAATCTTCTATCCAACTTCTCCCAATCCTCCTTCGACATACCAATAGGTGGTGTACTAGTAGTTTTTGTACTAGTAGGTTGTGTACCAGTTGACTGTGTGCTAGCAGGCTGCGTACCAATAGGTTGTGTACCAAGATCCACAACGATCCATTGTTCTTTGTCTACACGAAGGTCCTCCATCTTGAGCTTCTATAGCTCAAAGTTTTTACCATTGAACTTCTCTATCTCGATTCTAGATGAGCTCGCCATTCCTCTTTCTGTACTCAAATCTCCACTACAAAATATCCCACTAAAACCAGGTTTATCAGAGACCTAAGATAAACTTGATCTATCAAGATCGAGCCAAACCCTCAGCAATAAAGGCGTCCCTTTGAAGACAAAAATGAACTTTGATCTCACATGTAAGTTTTAAACCTGTGAAGTAAAGCAATGCATATAGATTCTTAAGCAAAAAAAATAAATTAATCAATGGCTCATACACAGAGTACACAAAGATTTATACTGAAACCCTCAATAGGGGAAAAACCTATCTTATATTCATTATATTGACTTTCACCATTCACCATACAATATATACAATGTTTTTAGATATTCTGTAGATACCAAAACCCTAATCCATTAATCCGAGATTAATTTAGAAAACCGCTAAAAATAGCAAAAACAGCCCAATAGGTTAAACACATACCCAATTGTAGATCTTCTGCAATCCATATCTCCAGCCCAGTTTGCATCAACAAAGCCATGTATGTCCACCACTCTGTCCAATCCTGGTCTTCCTTAGTATCACAACACAATCCATAATTGGTAGTGCCACGCAGATACCTGAAGACCCTCTTTACTGTTGTCCAATGCTCCTTCCTTGGTTTTAACATATTAGTTAAATGAAAAGGAATTTAATGAGAATTTGGGAAACTAATTCTTGAAAACTCTATAAAAGAGATGGCAGAGGAGGAGGAGAAAAACACATCTAGTTTGCGTAACGTTACGCTGCTGAAATTTTATCTTCACTGAACTTTCTCTTGTGGGAGTTGGGATACCTAGCATGGGTAACGAGTGGTAGCTCGACCTTGCGAGGTGTGATGGGTGCTAGTATTCTCTGGTATTATGTGCATGGCCCATTTGCGGCTCGAGGGGCTCAGGGGGAAGAAGAGTACCCCTAGAATTGGTTGGGAGGTACCAGTGAGGTCACATCGGTTGGCAAGCAGGAGTTGGACGGAGCGCGTGTGGGACAATGACTTCGGAGCTTTCACATTTGGCTACGGTACACATGTGTATATTGGCATTGAATGGTAGTTTAAATATTGTTCCTGCACCTTCAGTAATGTACCTCTATTGTGTTAAAGTTTATGTTTTAGTCAACGTAACACTATCCAGAGATTTCAGTTTTTATCTTCAAAAACATTTCTTGATGAGCCGAACATTTTATGATCATAGAACTGAAAGTCATCCCATCCTTATGCTCGTTGTATTTGAATTGATTTCCCATGGCGAACCCAAAATCGTATTTCAATGACTTCTCTACGTTGTTTTTATTGATTAATACGAAGAAAAATTGGGTTTTTATCTTATGTCCCTTATCCTTTAAGTTATTAGTCTGTGCCCGAGCAGTCGGCCAGGAGCCTAATCGACTGTCTTCACTCTAGTGTTTAAGACTGAGATTTAAATGCCCTGCTTTCCTGTGCATGGATAATAAGTGAAGGATAATTTTTTGCCCAACTATTTATCCCTTACTTATCTTGATGTTTTTCTTTTATGATTAATCTCTAATCCTTGCGCCCTCCTTGTGAATGAGTATCTCTGTGTTTGATTGATTCATTGATGACTGATTTATCCTTGCGTTCCTGTGAATGAGTATCCCGGCGTTTGATTGATTTGTCTTTGAATGATTAACCTCTGATCTTTGCGTTTTCATTTATGCAAATCTCCACGTCCTCCCCAAAATTTTACTCTGCGATTCTCTTTTTATAGACAACATTCACACCATGTTTTTCTTGGCGTTTTACACAACCCTTTCACCTCATTTTTACACAACATTCTGGTATGGATTTTTATGGATTAGTTATAGATTTTTATTCTAATTTAGTTATGGATTGAACAACATTGATTTGATTAGCATTTTATTTCTACTACTGCGATGTGATTGGCATTTGATTTGCGATATCATTATTCTTAACAACGATTGTCACCAGATACAATAATATTTATTAATATTCATCGAAATAGTTGTTAGAAAACGATATCAATAGATTAGTCAAGAGATTTATCCATAGTTTTATCAATAGAACTTATCTCTACGATTTTGCTGGGCAAATATCCATTTTTCTTAGAGTTTTAAATTCACTTTTAAATGTATTTACACCGTGATTTTTACTGGGCAGAGAACTGTTTTTCATAGAGTTTTAATTTCGCCTTTAAATGTATTTTACACAATGATTTGTTGGGCAGAGATCCAATTTTGTAGACTTTCAATTTCGCCTTTAAACGTAATTTACACAATGATTTTATATATTCGATTTTATGGACAGAGATTTTATATATTTTATGGACAACAATTTTATATATTTTTAAACATTGATTTTAGAGATTTTATAGAGAACGATATCATATTTAAAAGATGGAGATATCATATATATATAAAATATAAAATATAATATACAAAAATATATATATATATATATATATATATATATATATATATATATATATATATATATATATATATATATATATATATATATATATATATACCAGCGATTATCAATAGACACAACAATAGTTATTAATCGACATCGATATGGTTGCTGACGACAATTATCAATAGACACAAAAATAGTTATTAATTGACAACGATTATGAATAGACACAATAATAGTTATTAATCGACAACTAGATTGTTGTTGGGAACGATTCCCTTAAATCATATTGTTAGAGAGTGATATGTGTTAAGATAGCGTTACACATAAATTATTTTGTTAGTCAAGGATATAATTGTTAAGATAGGTTATCCCAACGCTTGAGATTTGAATATTCTTCATTTTATTCTTGTTTATAGCATTGGAGAATGGATCATGGGGTAGCTATTTGCATACATTGATGCCTTGACTTAATGAATTTTCCGGTCCAGAAATTGCACCTATATTCCTTAATGTCTTATGTCAATTATGGTTAAGCAAGCACTTGAATACTACTTCCATTATATAGAGTGTTAAACAGAATATCCATGCACCTGAATTCTTAGATTTTATTCGAGCTATTTCTATTTTGCAGTATGGGAAACCTCCTCGAAAAAGTGCCTCATAAGAAAACAAGAATTCCTTCGATTAGTTGCGCAATTTAAATTGAATGATGTCGCCGTGTGTCTTGTCGACTTGTTGATTAGGTGTTTGGGTATAATCTCGTGTATTTATTGACAGATGATTCGGTCTCCTAGAGCGAGGGATTTAGCTTGGGTTAAAGGTCTAGATATGTTATGTTGCGCCATGGTTATTGTCATGCCTATCGCCATGTGATGAAATGATTCCTGATGAGGAGATTATTGTGAGCCCTGATGGATTGATGCGAATGATAACTTGGCCAGAGTCTTGTGCTTCCTGATGTGGGTGTATTGTTCATTGTAATTGATGTTGGTACTTGGTTCTGTAACACCTTAATGCGATTGGTTTTGCGCATCACAAAGGTTTCTAGTTACTGGTCGTCGAAGCCAATGTGTCGGGTTATTGACGTTTTCCTTTATCTTGTGGGTGTTGTCTTACTTGTGTCAGGTGGGTAGCTGTTTTCATCTGTATATTGATTATCACATGTTTTGTCCAGTTGCATGATGTGCTAGTATGTTAGGTCGTTGTTGTTTGTTTCCAGAATGCATAAGTGGTGTTCATTATCAATTTGTGTTGATTGATTGTTGTCCTTGATTGGCTTCCTGCATAAAACCAAAAAAAAATGCACTTGCTTTGCGTCGCAGGTAGTCGTAACGACGGGGGTCGTTACATATGGTATTAGAGCCAAGTTCAAGCTTGTGACTGTGGATTGCTATGCTTTCCACTACAGTAAACCCTTTAGTAGTAACCTGGCGCTAATTAAAACTTTAACCTGCCCATGTGATAAGCATGGTTAGATGACACCGTAGAGGTTCACGACGTGGTGCCAGGAGAGGAGGCGTGATGCCTCCAATAGCAGCCACGCTAGAGGGGTCCAACCCCCAAAGATAAGAACAAGTCCCTAGGTAGGAGTCGATTGTTGTAAGGGATGTGTATGGTCAGACAAGGAGCTTCAAGGGAAATGTTGGAGGCCTTGAAAAACCATCCGTACTGAGATAAGGCCACGACGTCTGTACCCCTGAGGGTCCACAACTCACCCCAACAAGTACTGGTAGCATTCCTGAGGAACTCTAGAAGATTAAGCTCCCGCATTCACGAGTCCCATGGACGGCTCAGCCGCCAAGGCATGCCTGGAGAACAAGGCGATGTGCTTCACACGTTGGGATTACGACCTCCGAAACGAAGGTCCGCATAGCAGTATTCTGCTTCAAGGGAACGCTCTTCTAAGGTGGAAGATGTTCCTACCTCAGCTAGACATAACCTTCATAGTCGTGTTTTGGGAACAGTTTGATGAATGAACGATTCTGGGAGAAGTAAATGTCAGAGGAATTCATCGAGTGCCAGCTCGATGAGTTTCACGCCTTACGACAAGGTGGTCGTACGATGCCATGTTATGAGACCAGATACTTTGGTATGCCCCGCATATGAACACGGAGAGGTTGGAGGTCGACAAGATTCTGTGTGTCCTTAACTCCAGCTCTGTGGGAAGGCGAGGGTCTAAATTCCAGTAGGCCTCATTGTTGAGGAAGAACTGACCACAGTGGATAATCGTCAGACCAAGCACTAGTCCAAGGTGATCGAGGCGTCGGGTTTCAACGCCAAATGAAGTTTTAGTATTTTTCAAATAGTGGTGCTTCAGAGAGCTCTATTTCTAACCACGCTAAAGGGGTTTTAGGTAAGGGAATTTGACTGGACGAATTTATATGCATCGAAATGACCTTGGGTGCTGACCGGATGGTTGGAGGAAAGGAGTATGAACTATCGCTTTAATCTGGGGATAATGTAAGGAAGTTTTACCTATGACATGATCTTAATATCTTACGACAATGTGATCGATATTGACTAGTGGGAATCGCATGATGTGATACTCAACTGTAAGATGAAACGGTTGATCTTGGTCGATGACGAGGGACAGAGACGCGTGATTGTATATCGGAACCAGGGAGTCTCCCTAAGGTTCATATCTTCTTTTCAGATACGAAAGAGCTTCTGTAAGGGATGTAAGCCTTATGTGATCCTTGCGTTAAATGGGAAGGGAGTAACAAAAGGTCTAAAACACCTTCCAGTGGTGAGAGATTTTGTGAACGTCTTCCCTGAGGAGTTACTCAGGATGCCGCCGGAGAGGGAGTTGGAATTTACCATAGACCTAAAACCAGGGACTGAACCGATAATAAGAATGCCTTATCATATGTTGACCCTGGAGTTAAGGGAGTTGAAAATGCAACTGAAGGAGCGGTTGGACCTAGGACTTATACGCCCAAGTGTGTCACTGTGGGGTGCGCCTGTTATCTTCATACAAAATAAGAATGGGTCATGGAGACTCTGCATTGACTATCGTCAATTGAACAAGGCCACGATCAATAATCAATATTCGTTGCTAAGGATTCATGATCTATTTGATCAGATGAAAGGCGCGACGGTGTTTTCTAAGAGCGACTTGAGATCAGGGTATCACCAATTATGGATCTGGTGCAGACCCCCTTCTCTCTAAGGGTTGTGCGACCCCTCATCCTAGGATCTTTCAAGACTCTTAGCCGGAATGGCCCTTCGGGTCCCCACTAGAACCTTCAACGACTAAAACCACAGGTCCTTTTACGAAATTCCACCTGAGTGAACTAGCACCATGCGCAAGCTTCCCCTCCATGTGACCACCAACGGTAACCATAGGCCTAACCAAAACACGCTTCTCACTTCACGACCTTGAGTATTCCATTGTGAGTCAACCTAACTCTCCAACCTTTCGAACTCTGAATAGAGTTTAGCGAATGCTAGATCCTTCCCTTAACTTTTGTCTATGTGACCTTCGGATAAAACCTGGGGCTCAACCCTTCGAGTGCTTCGGGACTTCGCGTTTTGTGAAGTTGGGTGATAGCTCACCTCCTTTCTCCCGACTTGCGAATTTTAAATTCTCCCTGGATAATCAACAGTCCTTATCTCTCCCGCAACCAACTATCAAAATCCATTTCGTGAATTCGTGTATCGAAGATTTTCACTCCTCTTCACTTCCAATCTTTCGATTTGTGAATTTCCGAAGGATTCTTGCGACTAACTAGTATGCAACTTCTTCGAAATCTAAGGTCTGAAATGGTTTAGTTCCTTTCGCATGGATATTAACCCTTAATCTTGTCCAACTTTCAAGATTTCTTCTTTTGAAGGATTTCTCTCGCTAAATCCTCCATACTTGTTCTTCCTTCGAACTTTGAATTCCTCAGAGGTATTTCTTCGACACTTAGTCGATTTCTAGTTCTGTGCACTCCTTGCAACTGACCTCTTCACCGTATTACGAGAAAACCCATATTATTTCTCCAACGTTTTCTCCAAGTCGAAGACTTCACATACGCATTCCTTGTGCTTAATATGCACACTCTACATTCAAAAGTTCAACACTATCTCTTCTGAGCTTCGAGTCGAAAGACACTCCCACACACACGCTCCTTGTGTTTGGTATGCACTCCTTGCATAACTTACAGAAGAGAAATACTTGAAACTTATTCAATTATTCATTCAGCATGAACTTCACACATTCACAAAATTCATAACAACAATAAAATTGTAAAACAGTATCAACATTGTACAATTGGATGAATTTTCCTCTGTTCTATTCATTTCAAAAACACATGATTATAGCTGCTATCTTCTTACAGACACAAAAATGAAAATACTTGTCTAAGGATTGAGAGCACTCCCTGCTCTTCTTCCTTCTATCTAATTTATGTCACCTTCTACTCTAGCGGTTACTTACTCAACTTAATTAAATGCAACCTAATGACTAATCGGGGCAAATATCCCACACTTGTAATATTTTATAGTCATCTAAGGATTTAAAATTGCTTTGTCATTTCAAACGATGGTCTAACTTTACATACAACTAATTTAATTTAACGAGAAATTCAAAAAGTCTCCACAACACTACCAAGTTGGTTAAGAGTCAGTTTGGTTCTTTCAATGCATGAAGTGCCAAGTTCGCTTCCACCTCCACTTTTCTTCATTTGATAGCGATGCTCCTGCATCATACTCCTCTAGCCAAAATATTCATGGACTACTGTCCATGAGCTCTTGCACTGTTTTTCCATGCTTCAAAATATCAGGTTCAATTACCCAACTTGAATCTTCCACTGGGTGATCCTTCCACTTCACTAAATATCCAAGGTGCATCTTTCTTCTGGTTTTCCTTCCAACTCTTTCTTCCAAATTTTTCTCCATCTGCGGTTTTTCTACTATGGGCATATGTTCTTCCCATTGAATATATTCCTGATCATCTAATTCTCCTGCTCTTTGTTATAAGGGTACATGTTTACAACATTGAATATCGATGATATCCCAACATTGTCTGGCAACTCGATCTCATAATCATTTGTTGCAAATTTTCTAAGGATATTGCATGGTCCTATCTTCTTCATCTTCAACTTATTATATGTTCATCTTGGAAACCTTTCCTTTATCAGATGAGTTAAAACTTCATCTCCCACTTCAAATTGAACTTCCCTTCTTTTTTGATCAACCCCATCCTTATACTTTTGATTACTATCATGTATCTGCCTCCTAACTTGATCATGAAGTTTTTGCATTTCTGTAGCAAAATCTTATGCTCCAATGCTCCTAAATTCATCTTGATCCAATTCTCTCAATTCTGTAACCCCTCTTGGTTGTCTTCCATATACTATCTCAAATGGACTTTTTCCACTGCTCCTATTAATTGAATTGTTAAATGAAAGTTCTGCCTGTGCTAGAATATGATCCCACTGACAACCTTGTTCAATGACTAAATTCCTTAACAAATTTCCCAGACTCCTGTTCACCACTTCAGTCAGTCTGTCTGTCTGAGGGTGATATGTTGAACTGAAGGACAAATTAGTTCCCAGCCTCTTACATAGAGTCCTCCAAAAGTTTCCTACAAACTTAGTGTCCCTGTCTGAGACTATACTTCTGGGCAATTCATATAATCTCACAACTTCTCTGAAAAACAAATTGCCTATAGGTAATCCCAATAACAATATCCATACTAATTACATCCCAAGGCCTTTTTGGAATAGGCAATAGCTTATACAAACCAGTATTTTGTCTCTGCCCTTTTGCATGTTGACAAATCTTACATCGGTCTACAAATTTCTTCACATCTGCCCTCATACCCGGCGAGTAATACAAACTATTTAGTTGTGCAAATGTTTTGTCTTGACCAAAATGTCCGGCTAGACCTCCACTATGTTTTTCTGAAGGATTTCTCCCGCTAAATCCTCCATACTTGTTCTTCCTTCAAACTTTGAACTCCTCAAAGGGATTTCTTCGACAGTCGATTTATGGTCACGTGCACTCCTTGCAACTGATCTATGCATCGTATTACGAGAAAACCCATATTATTTCTCCAATGTTTTCTTCAAGTCAAAGACTTCGCATACACACTCCTTGCGCTTAATATGCACACTATGCATACAAAAGTTCCACGCTATCTCTTCTGAGCTTCGAGTCGAAAGACTCTCCCACACACACACTCCTTGTGTTTGGTATGCACTCATTGCATAACTTACAGAAGAGAAACACTTGAAACTTATTCAATTATTCATTCACCATGAACTTCATACATTCACAAAATTCTTAACAATAGTAAAACTGTAAAACAATATCAACACTGTACAATTGGATGAATTTTCCTCTATTCTATTAATTTCAAAAACACATGATTACAGTTGTTATCTTCTCACAGACACAAAAATGAAAATACTTGTCTAAAGGCCGAGAGCACTCCCCACTC
>JZKD02S2087822.1:28410-49664 GCA_000966675.3 Picea glauca
AACTTTTTCAGATTTGTCAACTTCAAAAAATTCTAGAAATTAGAATATTCATTTGTTAGATTTAAAACTATAGTCATCACAAAATAGAGTCTCTGTAGATTGTTGCACTATATTTCATTTGTTAAAAACAAAAGTTTAATAATGGATACATTTTTTTTGGGAGGGGGGAATAACTCATTATATTTCCCTTCATTTTTAAGGAACACACTGTCAAACAATTGCCAAATTGACTTATCAAATCTCAATAAAAAAAAAATTGAAAATTTGTCAATAGAAAGCTAACCAAATTCCTCACAAGTTTGGTTTTTACAATAAAGTAAAATTCTAAATAAACAAATAAATACTTTTGTTTACCGGAATTTGAAGAACCTCTTAAAATAAAAAATAAATTATTATAAAACAATCAAAAGTGTTACCCATCTTCATGATTTTACTCATAACTACTTTGATACCAACTTAGAAAATCATTGCACATACAAAAAAATCTATGTATTATATTATTCAATCAATATAAATACATTAAGCTTTGGTTTAAGATAGATAGGTTGTCTTGGACATACAATCCATTTAGTTGAGATAATCTTTCAACTTCACATATAAATAGGATGTAGATATAAAAAAACCCTAACCAAACATCTCACATAAAGATTACAATAACTAATACATTCTATCATGAGGAATATCAAATATTAAGCACAATAAAAGTAGGAGATAACTACTCCAACAGTAACTATGACTTGTTTAAGCTAAAGAAAATAATATTGAATTGATTGTGTATTAGTGAAATCATATCAAAATTTATATATAGAGTATTGATTGTAATCGAAGGTGCAAATGAGTCTTAGAGATGGAAAAGCCAATATGATTTCTTGGATTTTAAATTAAAATGTGATCTCCATATTGATATAGAATAAAATGCTTTGTGCCCTACATTTGCATCATTATTGTTATCTATCAAATATGGTTTTTTATTATTTTTTATGTTTGTGTTATTTATAAATATGAACCCTATCCTAATTACTTATTCAAAAACAAATTATAACATGAGTGCAATGGCTTCAATTACTTGTAAAAATGAGAAAAAAAATATAAATACTTTTGATAATTATAATATTACAAGGAATGTAATACCAACTTGATTTAAAAATACAAAAATATAAATGAAATGTTAACTAAGGTAAAACATTTTTGCAAAACATTGTTGCACAATAGCCTTTTTTCTCTACATTTTGCATTGTTATTGTTAGCTAAAAAAAAAAAACTATTATTATTATTTTTTCATTTGTGTTATATATAAATATGAACCTGTCCTAATTAATTCTCCAAAGATCAATTCTAATATGAGCACAATGGCTTCAATTACATGTAAAATTACATTAAAAAAAATTATGTAATTATAATTTTATAAGCAATGTATTACCAACTTAATTTAAAAAAACAAAATATGGAAAACATCATTTCAAGTAAAAAAAAAATAGCAGATCCTTGTTGCGCAAAATCCAATCATGACCTCACTATTAAGCTAGTTAACTAGACAGTATTTTCTCATTTGCAAATTGTGCTTTCTCTCTTACCACTAGAGGAATTTGATCTTGAATTCCAAGATCTTGTACAAAATGGTAAGTATCAACCTTCTTATCAAAAAAATATGTTATGCCATGTTTTGAGCCCAATCCAATGCGATAGCTAGAAAAATTACTGTAGAGGTCTCTGGTGTAGAACCTTGATCTCCCTACTATTAATAAAAAATATTGAACTCGGAATGAGTTGTGTAAGGATAAATTTGACTTACCCTAAAAAAAAAGTGAATAACACTACAACAACCAAATTATAGATAGGTTTCCCTTCTACTTAATATATGCAAGTTTTGAATAACACTACAACAACCAAATTATGGATAGGTTTCACTTCTACTTAATTTATGCAAGTTTTATTGACTCCCCTATGAAAGATCCTTTTAAAATCAAAATGCTTGGAGGAACAATTCTTCCTTCCAAGCCATGTCACAATACAACTACATACACCCTTGCAAGAGGATAAGTTTTTACCATAGCAGCAAAACATGGTCATTGGGAGTTCAAAACTCATTGGAGGAGAACTCTGTGGAGACTAGTGTGAGCTTCAAATTTAGGAGCATGTTGGTAGGAGAGCTAAGTTGTGGAAAAACTTGGTGATCTATGATTTCAAGTTAAGTTCATTGTTTAAAATATGGAATTTTCGATATTTGCATTAAAAGAATTTTAAATAGTAAGATTGGAGGCCATGTTCATGTTGAGAAATATTGAGATTCAAAAAATGGAATACTTATAATAATATTAGTTAAGTATGAATAAAAATTGAACATGTATAATGTTTTAAATAGACATTCATTGTTAATAAATGTGCATGATAATCATCATTGCATCGAATGGGTTTTTTATTTGGTTGAAAGGTGTTTTTTACAATCCACTATGAGAGAGATGCATAATTTTTCCATCCTCTGGATGGAATTAACATGTAGCATTTAAAAAAATATTAATTTAAAAAAAAAATCAATATCAATCATGAATAAAACATTTCATTGTCCACCTTAAGTAAAATGTTTATATATGTGTTAATAGAACAAACAACCCTTGGTATGATAAAGAATGTAAAATTGCTAGGAAATCCATTAGGGATGCTTCTAGTGAGTCCTTAAAACTAGATAAGATCAATATATACAAATCCCTAATTAAAAGGGAAAATTTGTACTATATCAATAAAAGGCAAGAGCAGCTTTCACAACTTTCTAAAATTGATCCTAAGAAGTTATGGAGGGAAATTTTGATCAAAAATACTAAAGAAAATAATATGATTCCCTTAAGGGACTAGAATTCCTACCTTAAAAGTATTTATGAGTTCCCTAATGCCATGGACACCATTCCTATTATCCCTACGGATGATGAATGTTTTTCTCTGGATGACATAGATTTTGGGGTTAAGAGGCTTGCAGATGGGAAAGCTAAGGACATTGAAGGATACCAAGATGATTTTTTTTTAAACAAAGGGCCTATCCTCATCCCCCACATACACAAGTTCTTCAATTTAACAGTCAAGAAGGGCTTCCCTAAACCTTGAATGAAAAGTCTCATTGCTCATATTTTTAAAAATTGGGATAGAAACATTCCCTCTAATTATAGGAATAATATGATTAGTCTGATTTATCCAAGTTGTACGGAATGTTTTTGGAAAAGAAGATGATGCGTTGGCTAGAAAGTCATGGTAAAAGAGATAAAGGCCATGCCATATTTAGGAGATATCAATCAACTTTGGACCATATTATTACCTTTAGGATCATCACAAAGGAGTTTCACATTACTAAAACCAAACTTTTCTATTGTTTTGCTGACTTTAGAAAATATTTTGACATGATTCCCAAGAAAAACCTTTGGGATAGGTTGGAAGAGATAAAAGTGTCTTTCGAGTTGAGAGCTAATGCAATAAGGTTGTATGATAACATTATTGACAATTTTAAAAAAACTAATCATTGATGGGTCCAAATGGTCTGTCAAGCAGGTAAGAGAGAATGCCCAATGGCAAGTCCCAATTAGACCTACTCTCATTTGGGGTGGCATTTCCGACGAGTATATGGGCCTCATTGCCGCTCAAAATTAAAATAAGAAAAAAATGGGAAAGACAGCGGACTTCCCCCCTAAGAGTTCTAATTAATCTTAAGGATAATCTAACTGAAATAAAACTAATCTAATCTAACTACTTCTAACCTATCCCAGGAGCAAAACTAAAACAATGAGTACATCGAAAGATAATATCATTAGAATCAGAAATAATTCATGTATGTTAATGATATGTGATAGCAAAAATGATGCAAATACACAAACAATTAGTTGTACAATGCATCTATAACATTATCTATGTACCCATAAGGAAACATGTGACATCATGAACAGACAAAACAGAGTGCAAAAATAGTTCGTACAACCAAATTATATGTTACTCAAACAGAAGATAAATGCACAAAGAATAGTCTCATATACATTCATCAAAGCCACAAATTTCTGGAATTCCTCTTTCTCTTTATTAACTTGGAAGTAATAGTATCATATTTCATTACAAAGGGAAAAATTATTTTATTACATTCAACGAGCTCTCTTTTATAAAACAAGAGAGACCCTTCAGCTCTCATGGTTGTTCGTTTCGTTTTCCCCCAATTTATTTGTACATTTTCAAAAATGTATATGTGGGAGTTACAAATGTAATATTAAGAGACCCCTAGGTGGTTACATTCACCCTATTACAACTCATAAATGACATTTATTAAAAATGTTATTTACTTTGCAAACATTTGTATATTTTCCTGTTGGGGTCATCTTCTGAATTTCTTGAGTCGTTCTAGGCATTTCTGGCCTTGGCCTACTGAACAAGATCATTTTTTATTCTCCTCCTCTATCTAATATTTTCATTGAGTTATTTTTGGTCCTATTACATTGCTTGTAGCTTGAGATATGATGGTTTGAAGTCTGCATAGCCCAATCTTCAACTAAATTAGGGTTCCTTATGAGTTTTGCAATTTCAGACGATTTGTGCTCTTTATATTCTAGCACTTTCCATCCCATCATGTTCTTCTCTCTTACATATTTCCATCGAGCCCTCATGGACCTAATTTCGTTGTCTGTATCCTCGGTTATGGCTTCTTGAAGTCTGAACAATCATTTCTACCCCTGAATCTATGGTCTATTGTTTTCTATGTTTTCTAATCTCTTTTGTCACCTATCTATCATGGAGAACTCTATCATTGCATTCATTTATCCGATACCTTTCCAATGAGGTATCATGAACCCAATTCTAACACTTGTATCCCAAATTATGTTTGTTTGAAGAACTTCGCTCAACAACCGTCGATTAAGTATGTGGGTGAATCATGGACCGTTGATCGTCAACCTACAAAAAGGAGTCCCACATGTATAAGAGATTTCAAAAATTAGTGATTTGAATGTTTCAACCCCTATAGATAGTTTGAATAAGAATCTGTTCAAGCATGGGACATGTGTCTTGATGCATATTTTTAGTTAATTTTCCCTTTTTTAAATTAGAAAAATAATTAAAGAAAATAAAATAAAATAGAAAATAGAAAAATTATTTACATTGTTTACAATTATTAACAAAATTTACAAGAAATAATTATTGCTAATCTACAAATAAAATTAAAATTAAACTAAACTAATTACCCCATTAATGTAAAAATAAAAATTACTAATAATAATAATTACCCTACCCCCCTATGGATTTAAACATGTGACCTCCAAGGAAGAAGCACATGTTTTTAACCATTAGGCCCATCCAAGTTGTTTATTCATCTTTCCTGCAAGAACTAGTAATCCAAGAAAAATTAAAAATTAAAACAATAAAAAATTAAATTAAATAAATAAAACAAATAAATAAATATAAAACAAGAAATAAAATAAATAAATAACATAGATAAATATAAAACATAAAATAAATAAATAACAGTTTTATTTTCTATTGTGTTATCTCACATTATTCTACAAATTATTCATCATTTCATGAATTTTTGGATAAGTAAAAAATTCACAAGTGTTCTGCAAAACTATCATCCTGGGGTGTGCCTACTACAAGGGCCAATACTTCTTCATATGACCTGGCCTCCTATAAGACTTCTTATTCTTCCCTTGTTTCGTGTTCTAAGGGGAGTACCATATTTAGTGTCTTGTAGTGATTATACACTAAATATTTGGGGTCGTGAATCTTCATTGTCCCTATACACAACATCATCTATTTTAGATCTAAGACTTATTTTCTTGCATGTATGAGATTTACCAGTGTGAATTTCCCTAGCCTGATCAGAAAACTAGGACAACTCCTCTTGTTAGTCATCTACAGGGAAGTTGCTATGCCAACTTCCACTATTTGGTATGCCTCCTCTTTGGCCAAAAATTTATCCAAAACATACCTGGGTAATAGGTGTGGTGGGGCACTACACCCGTACACACAAATGTAGGTGTAATTATTTTCCAGGTATCAATCTATTGTTTTCTACAAGGTTTCTAGTGCTTCTAATGATATCCTCTACGGGTTTTGGCCGAAAAATAGTTGATACATAGGTGCATTAAAATAATAATAGATTCAATAGAAAATATATTAATATCATCTCGTCAATATTTTTGAACAATACACATGAATAGGGGGTGAGTATAGTTTCCAATTCCAATCCATTTATGGATCAGGGACATACACATAAATAGTGTCAATAAGGAAGGAAGACGTATAAAAACCTGGTTGGTTTCCTTTACAAATTTTTTGGATGTTGAGGAAGATGTTAGCTGATAAGATCCCAAGAACAGTGCATGCCTCAACAACAGGTCCATGCCATACAGAGAAAATTCATCGAAGTGACTCAGAAGCTCCAGCCAGTCCAGGATGTAGATTGCCTACTTTTTGAGGAGATTGGAGGACGAGGATCAGAACTAGAACAAGCAGTCACTACAGTCGAACAACGCTTGGAAGGACCTGTGACTGAGGCAAATATTCAGGAGTTCTCCAAGCAGGAGGCCTTGGCGAAGTAGCAGGTCGAAGCAACTCGAGCCAAGATCGAGGCGTTTGAGGAAGAGTTACCCAGAGAAACGTGACTCGGGACAAGTCACGGGTGAGTTTTAGGGGCCTGTTGTCCCTTGACCAAGTTTTGGAGAACCTTAGTCATATTTGACCTCTTTTGGGACTTCAACAGGCTGGTTGAAGGTAGAACACAAGTCAAAGCAGAGATCACGGGATCTTGGCCCCTTTTTAGGGAAGTCTTGGGATTAGGGTTTATGTAACGGGTATGGGATGTCGACCCATGGGTTTACCCATGTTTAGGCCCATTTTGTAATGTATAAGTAGATAAGCTAGGCGATGTAAGAGGAGGCGAAGATGCTAAGTGCTAGAGTTTTATCTATGTGATAGCAAAGGCTTTGTGCATACTATGTGTTAAGACTTGTAGAGCTAAGTGCAAGTGATTGTAAGAAGGCTTTGTTCTTAAACCTATCTTGGGGAAGGAGGATCTGGTGAGGTGCATGAAGATCTCTTGTCCTATGCGGAGTAGGTTCTTGTGACTCTGTGCTTGTAGAAGATTGAGAGAAGATAATAAAGAAGATAAGAGTTGGTGGGCGTAGCCCCACACTGGGGTGAACCACGTATATCATGTGTTATGGTTGCTTTGTGCACTATGGTTGTTATATTATTCATATGATTTAAGCTTAGTGCATAAATGAATGTTTAGATGAATATGGTATGATAGATTAATTGCTTAGTGATGTGAATGAATGCTAGATCTGATCTCCTTCCATATGCTAAGTGCTTAGATGTGTTAGATCTGGTTGAATATTGTGTCAAGTTCTATAATTAGGGTTTGAATCTGCGATGTGAATAAGGGTTAAATAATGATGAATGCTAACTTTGAAGTTCTTTGTTAGAGTGGTGTAATCACAGATCTGTGTCCCATCTAGGTTGCAGACATTTGAGTCTTGCAACCACCCCTGCCTCTACCTCGGGTGAGTCTTCATTTGTTTCGCAGGTGTTGCCGAAAGGGTCAGTAGCTAGGGTTTTGTTGGTGCGTTGTTGAAGCGTTGAACCTAGGGTCTTTCCTTGTGCCAACAAATTGTTCCGTTGTCAGGACCGAAACTGTGATTGTTGGAAACTGAAGAAAAGAGAAAGTTATGTGTGTGGATCTGTTTCTATAGTGTGCAGTAGTCTACTTAGCTTTTGAAGCTCTGAGCTAAGAAGGGAAGTCCTATCTAAAGAAAAGAGGTAAGATCTTGAAGCTTTGTGCTCTGAGAAAGGTAAGATAAGTGAAAAATTTTATTTCGAAAGAATGGATCTAGGTATGTTTAATGGATTTGGTCCTAATTTGAAAACTAGGGTGCAGCTAGAAGAAAGAAGATTTGATATGAATAGATCTGATAGAACTAGTGAAAGATATGTTTTTCTTATGCATAGAAAGAATGTGTGGACTAACAAATGGATGAAGGATCCTAGAAAGAATTTTTTGCAGGTTAGTTACTATGATCCCAGTGCGCAGTACAGGAAAGGTTGGGGATTGTTCAAGAGAAAGAGAGGATTAACTCTTTGCTATAGTTGTTGAAGACCAGGACATCTTGCTAAGGAATGCCTTGGTAGAGGTCCTATTTTACTTTGTTGTAAGGCTACTGGACATGAAGTTTTGTATTTCCCTAGATTGATTGCAAAAGTTGAAAACATGAATATGAGACAAGAAAACTATGAGACAAGCCAAGAAACTGAGGATATGATAGAACCCCAGAAATAATCAAAGATTGTATTACTACAAATGAAAGAAACCCTGAACGATCATAGAGATATCAACTTATCATAGGTCTTAAAAGAGAAATATTACATAGAAACATGAATAGGAAACTTCGACATAGACTGTGTTCTAAACGAGGAAACACAGGTGAATATCATGACAGAAAGAACTTGGGAAATTTTTGGAAAGCCTACTATGGTTCCTTCATTAGGAGGAATAGGATTATTTAGAGGAAAGTTGATAACCCTATGTGGAAGACTTACCCAGACATCTATGAGTGTTCATGGCACTTCGACATAAGAAGAATTGGAGATCATTAAGTTTGTTGAGAACAACACCCCATTTGCTATTTTTCTAGGAAAAACCTGGATTGAGAAAAATCAGATACAAAGGAAATAAGAAGAGGAGGATATAGAATAGAAAAAGAAAGAACTAACAGATTTCATGGCTAGGAGAATAGCGCACTTACTAGAAGGACAAGAGAACCAGTCGAAGCTACTAAGGACCAAAGATATGGACGTTGAATTTGAAAGGACACAGGAAGATTGGAGACACCTATATGTACAAGAGAGTAGAGCACCTACCCCAGAAAGAGAAGAAATATTACCCTTGAACCCTATGAAATACCATCCACAGTGAGAAGTTATCATGCCAAGAGGAGATAAGAACGATAATGAAAGAGGAAACCAGTTATTCAGATCATAGGAAAGAAGGCCAGAAAGCTCAGTAAGAAGAAATCAAAGTTAGAAAAATTTCAAGAAGTTCCAGGGAAGACTTCGCAGAAGGAAGGTTTCCAAAACTCGAACTTCGCTGGAATATCAGTACACCATAGATTGGTACTTTTGCAAGGAGAATAAATATGACCGTTGGAGGCGTCCCGACCATTAGAACGATGCTCCAGAATGGCTAGAAACGCAGTTATTGTCGGAACATTCGCCCTTGGACCGTTGGGACCACACCATAATGGATGGAACTACATTGATTAAGGCATTCCTGCCTGTTGGAAGAGTCTGTTATGAGAATTTCTATTTATCCCATCGAGCATTGCACCGAGAACACTTTTTCCAATTGTGATTACCTGATCCCACAGAGAGATAGTTGATTTCGCGCAGTGATCATTAATACCTCGCCATCCATTATGTTACATTGAGTATTGTTCACCGACTTGAGATATCAGATCTCGAGTGTGCATGTCAGACAAAATTAGCACAACATAAAAAGTCATCGAAGAGATCCTAATAGACCTCATGGCTGAGAAGGTGATGTCCACAGGCATTCAAGCCTCATCGATAAGAGGAGTGCAAGCCTCCCTATCGACTGCTCGTGGATCTTGACCATCTTGAGTTGCGACTGAGAAAAGAACCAAGCTTCATGATGACTTGGTGAATGCGAAACTAATCCCATCCATCCTTCCTGACTACATCCCACCCCTGGCTGGTGTGGTAAGTCGTGACAGTGTTCTGAGGGACTTCGACTACACAGTCATCACTGCGTACCTCCCGAAGGGAATACAAGTAGTCAGACCGCAGTTGGAGAGGATTCCAACCTTGAAGATCAGTGACTATAACCTAGGAGACCACAAGAGCTATGGCATGCTTGCACCTCACAAATATTTGACCAAGACCAAGGAGAAGAAGTCAAAGATCATCCTCCAGCCGTGGACTATGGACATCACAAGGTCCACTATCTTGAACGTGATGAAGATACTACATTTTGGAAGGTATCAGGAGGTTAACGCATGCATTAAACTCTTGTTGTCGTGCTTCCATGGTGGTTATCTATGGCTAGACAGGCGTATCACTGTAGATTCAACGTTGATCCATCAGATCACCAAATTAGGTATGTAGGGACCAGATCCCTAAGACTTTTATCTAGGGAAGGCTGCAGATCATGCTCTGGCGCAGAAGATTAAAGACACCTATGGAGATGTTTAGAAGGGGAAGCGAGGCTACAAGGTAGCCTCCATCCAGAATGGCGTAATGCGCCTAGCTTTCCAGTTGATCATTGGTAAGCTAGTAAGGAAGAACATACCCATGCAAGTCACGGGGTTCATTGTTGACCTCGCAGAAAAATGCATGGAAGGATTACAAATGAATTGGGTGAGTTACCTCGTCAACTAGTTAGAACAGGACTTCCGCGAAGCTCAGGATTAGAGCTACGAGTTCCACTTTAGCTGGATGTTGATCCTCATCGCGTTCATTTCTTGGGAGATGCCGGAAGGAGTGACCTTCCCTGACATTGAGTCATTCGAGCCACTAGTTGTGAAGTTCACCATGCTCTGGTATTCGAGCAATATGGGGAAACAATGGCAATTGAAAGCAATGTTCCATACCTAATACCTGTAGTTAACAAGGGATATTGAGTCTTTCCCTCTTATGACACTGAACACCCTGGATAGGTTTAGACCAGTTGCAAAGTTCTGCGTAGATAGGCATTTTATATATATTACTGCATGCAGAGACAAGCATAAAGAAGAGCTTCAGTCCTATTACAAGCTCACCGAGGAGGACATGGAGGAAATCACCAAGGAGTGGCCTAAAGAACTCCTAGTGCCAGTTAACCATGCAGAACTGTCCGACCCCAACCTCATTGGAAGTCTGGTGGTTACTCGCGAAGAGTATGATGCACCTAGTAGTAGTAGGAAGAAAAATAAGGAAGATGTACAGGAAATATGCAGTACATCAAAGGAGACTGCATCAGATTCACTTAACGGAGGAGGAGACGACGAAGTGGACAAAGAAGAGAAATAAGGGGAAGAAGACAATTAGAATCAAGGCGAAGTAACACCGCCTAGGAATCCCCTTGAAGAGGCAGAGACGTCCAAGAAAAGAAAGATTTCCCCAATGAAACCTACATCGCGAAAGAAGTCCAAAGTTAGTAAGGCAAAGTTGCAAACTATGCTCACGGTCAATGACTTTGACTTCATTATCATCGTTGTATCAAACGCCTCGAAATATATTTTGCAGAGAAATGAAGAAAAACAAGAAACCATGTATGAAAGAATTGAATCAGAGCTGAGAGGGGTACAACAAGCCCTTCACTCCAATCAGGCAGTGTCCATTGCACCCTCGCCATCAGAAGAAACAGAGTTGGGAGATGAGCCTGCCCAACTCCGTAGAATAGTTGATGCAACCGAAGCTCGCCTCCATCGTGTGTAGGAAGAAAAAGAACAGGCCACAATGGCCCTAAAGAAAGCACAAGAGGAAGTCATAGAGAAATGTCGAGTTGTGCAACAAGACAAGGATGAACTCCAAATCAAGTTCAAAGAGGATAAAGCACAGATCCGAAAAGAGAAAGAACAGTTTCTCATGGAGCAAGTTGGAGTTAAATAAGCAGTCAACAGAGCACTTTACTCTGTGACAGGATTAGAATAGATAGAACAAGACCCAGTGGAGATTCAAGTAGCGAAGCTTGTTGCAACCATCCAACAACTTCAAGAGAGAGTAGCAGAATTGGAGTTACAAGCAGTACCAAATATTTTGTAGGAAGTGCGAGACCAATGAGAAGAAACCGCCCAAGGCGCAGTCCAGAGAATCAAGGCATTGGCCTTGGAATGTAAACAACTTAGTAGTTGAAGTGTGCAGAATTATGAGTGCCTTACCAAGGATCTTGAACTAAAGACACTAGAGTTGCAACTCCAGGAAGAAAAGTAGCAAGAAACAATAGTACAAACGCAGTTGAAGCCCTTGTCAGTGGTCGAGCAAATGAAAATATCCCAAGAACAGTACACGGCTCAGCAAAAGGTCCATGCCATACAGAGCAAAGTCATGGAAGTGACTCAGAAGCTCCAACTAGTCCAGGATGCAGCTTGCCTACTTTTTGAGGATATTGAAGGACGAGGAGCAGAACTAAAACAAGTAGTCACTGTGGTCGAACAATGCTTGGAAGGACCTTTGACTGAGGAATTTATTCAAGATTTCGTCGATCAAGAGGCCTTGGCGAAGCAACAGGTCGAAGCAGCTCGAGGCGTTTGAGGCAGAGTTACCCAGAGAAGAGTGACTTGGGATGAGTCACAAGTGAGTGTTGGGGGCTTGTTGGCCCTTGACCAAGTTTTGGAGAAACTTGGTCATGTTTGACCTCTTCTGAGACTTCGACGGGCTAGGTGAAGGTGGAGCGCAAGTTGAAGCGGAGATCGTGGGATCTCAGCCCCTTTTTAGGGTAGTTTTGGGATTAGGGTTTATGTAACGGGTATGGGATGTCGACCCATGGGTTTAACCATGTTTAGGCCGATTTTGTAATGTATAAATAGATAATCTAGGTGATGTAAGAGGAGGAGAAGATGTTAAGTGCTAGATTTTTATCTGTGTGATTGCAAAGGCTTTGTGCATACTATGTGTTAATACTTGTAGAGCTAAGTGCAAGTGATTGTAAGAATGCTTTGTGCTTAAACCTAGCTCGGGGAAGGAGGCTCTGGTGAGGTGCGCACAGATCTCATGTCCTATGCAGAGTAGGTTCTTGTGACTTTGTGCTTGTAGAAGATTGAGAGAAGATAATAAAGAAGAGAAGAGTCAGTGGACGTAGCCCCACACTAGAGTGAACCACATATATCATGTGTTATGGTTGCTTTGTGCATTATGGTTGTTATATTGTTCATAAGATTTAAGTTTAGTGCAGAAATGAATGTTTAGATGAATATGGTATGATGGATTAATTACTTAGTGATGTGAATGAATGCTAGATCTGATCTCCTTCCATATGCTAAGTTATTAGATGTGTTAGATCTAGTTGAATACTGCATTGTTCTATAATTAGGGTTTGAATATGTGATGTGAATAAGGGTTAAATACTGATGAATGCTAACTACTAAGTGCTTTGTTAGAGTGGTGTAATCACAGATCTGTGTCCCAGCTAGGTTGCAAACATTTGAGTCCTGCAACCACCCCTGCCTCTACCTCGAGTGAGACTTCATCTTCTTCCCAGGTGTTGTCAAAAGGGTCGATAGTTAGGGTTTTGTTGGTGTGATGTTGAAGCGTTGAACCCTAGGTCTACCCCTATTCCAACACATATCATGGTAATCAATAACGGATATGGGGGTTTAAAATGTTGGTATTGTATACCCTATTGAGCTTGGCAGTGAAGGGAGTTTCCTCATCCCACCATTCCTTAATGAGCTCTAGTGGCTTCATCTTTTCCATAGTGAATTTTTCCATGAATCCCTTATTCAGGAACACCAAAGGATTTGGTCGATTATAAGTCTTGTGTAAATTATCTGGATTTAGAGGAGCAATGTCATTCCACTTTCTGTTGGTGACAACATGCGCTTGTGTATTCACATTCTCATGCACCCACCTTGGCATTTCACTATAAGGTAATACTGTGGGAATTCGTCGCTACAGAACATATTGTACATTTCCTCCCATGTGTTGCAACCCTGTATCCAACTTTTTATCCGTTCAAAATTAATGCAATTAATTTTAGTAATTATTTCACATACGAGAAACAACACATGATCAAGCGACCTTTTCAAAATGCAGGTTCACGGGGAGATAAAACTTGCAGCATGTGGCTCGGGGGCATAGGATAATCACAAGTGAATGACGTCGCAATGAAATGAGATATTTTTCAGGTTCCACATTGTGTCTTCGTTCAGATGTAGCACACGTGGATGCCTTTTTTGGTATATTCTGCTTCAGTGAAGGGACGTTGCAGGGTATGTGGGAATGCAATGTGTGGGGAGGATGGAGAATCTCTTTTGGTTAGTTTGCATGAATCCATGTGAAGAATTATGCCACACAAGTGTGCACTTCACAGCCCGTGGGTAATTGAAATACTTTATAGGAATTTTCTCTTGTTACAAATTTCCCATGGGAAATTCCCTGCAAGCTTTTGTTTTACGGGTCGCAGGTAAATAGTCAATAGTGTTCGAAGCATTTGTTGGGGATTCACTATGATGTTTCTTCTATGACAACGATAATAGGTGATTGAAGCACAATTAAGCAATAAAACATGTATGTGGTTTGTTGAATATTTTCTTTGGCTTAATGGGATAGGATTAATCCCTTGCAACAAGTTAGGCATGATGGTTAAAGGGATACTAGATAAGTTTAGTGATCGAGTTAGGCATGACAGTTAAAGGGATACTAGATAAGTTCAGTGATCAATAACAAGATTAAGAAAATATATATTTCTTATGGTAACCAAACCTTAAAAGCCAATATGCCTTAGGTATCAAGTTAGGTAAAAATTTAGTAAAAACAGATTTCCATTGAATTTTATGAAAATAGAAAAAAAATAATAGAAATTATTATGGGTACAACACATAACACATGGGAGAAACATATTATATCCATTATATAAAATTGAATAATAGTGAATTAATATCAACATCTTTCTTTTACCTTAATATATTTATAAATATCATTACAATATAATTAAATATATTTTTAAAAGTTTATTATAAAAATTTTAAACTATATTTATGTATTAAAAAAATTTTGAAAAAGTTTAATGAAAATTTCATTATATGAATTTTTTTTTCTATAATTAAAGATTTTCTAATTTATAAAGATAAAATAGTATATATATTAAAGCTCCTAAATATATAAATAAATATTATTAAATTTTATGAGTATAAATATTATTGAAGTTTATGATTATTTGTAAAGTTTGATTATAGTCAAGGTGAAAGATTTTCTAATTTATAAAGATAAAATAGTATATATATTAAAGCTCCTAAATATATAAATAAATATTATTAAAGTTTATGAGTATAAATATTATTGAAGTTTATGATTATTTGTAAAGTTTGATTATATTCAAGGTGAATTGAGTTTAATGATTATTCAAACCTTTGAATTTAATCTTATCTATGTACGAAAATTTCAAACAAAAAAAATATAGATAGGTAGAGTTAAATCCATATAGGATCCTTATTATTTCTTTTTAATATGAAAATTAGTCATCACAATTTTTTTTTAATTGGATTAGAAATTTTTAGGATGGTCTTAGTTATTTTTACATAAAAAAAGATAATGAAGTTAACAATATCAATAATATTAAAACTTGTATCACTATGAAATTTAATTTGATTGATATTTAACCATTTTCCAATATTATGAAAAAAGTAAAATGAATATTGTTAAGGTGAGGATCGATGCTTATGTTTTCCATATTGGAGGTAGAACCAAACTAACTCAAAAATGTTATCGCATGAAAGAATTTGTAAAATTTGAAATACAATGAATATTGAATATGATAATCATTTCTTTATCATGACATTCCTTTAATAATATAAATCATAACTTTACCCAATTTCAAAGCTTAATTACTCTTTAGGTTCTGATGGCTTAAAAAAATTATAAAGATTTTGGTACTTTCATTTCTACCAAATTAAAATATATTTTTACCATGTTTAAATATAGTAGCGACATTTTGAAAAATGTGTATTTTGATTTTGTTTATTTGTGTGTTAAGTTTTATTAGTATTAGTAAACACTAAATATTATTATTATAGTATAAAAAATTATTATTATAAGCTTATTAAATAACATATATTAGAATTATTAATATTTATTAATATATGATTAAAGCGTATTTATGTTATGAATCAATCTCTTCATAATGATAAAAAGTAAATGAATAATAATATGCTTTAAGGGGGGCATGGGGCTTTGTCTAGGGCTTAACATGCCCTTCCCCTTGAAACAAGTGTTGTCCTCAACACTTGATTAACTGCATGTGTTTCTGTATGAAGAAATTATCTTCCTATGTCACTCCAATGGTAGATTCTTTCATTTTATGAGGTAGTCAATAATTGCTCGATTTCACAGTTGCTTAATCCTTGTTTCAAGGATTGTTTCTAGTTATAGTATGATTTTCCCTTCTCCATTAATAGTTTGGAATGCAATTTTGTCATTGATTATATTCTTTAAGAAATAAACATGGAAGGTTGGATGTACACTTCCTGGTTGCAAATTATAAGCATGGTCGTGATCTTGAGCAAGTGAAATACCCTTAGGAATCTCTCCAAATACCTTGGATTGATTGTTGATAATTTTTTGGAGATACACTAGAGCAGAGGATATAGATGTTTGAACCTCTAGTGAGCACAATTTTTCAATTACACCATGGTGTCCATTTTTGAGTAATTTTTTCATGTTGTTAGAGCTTATCACTTTATAGGGTTTCCCTTGGATCCCCTAAGCTCAATTTATTTTCCTTCTTAGGAAATTCTCATGAAACAATCTTGAAAATTAAGGGTCATTGTTCCCAATTATTGTAACCATTGTATCCCTAATACAACATCAACACCACCCATTTGGATTGCAATCATGAGATTATCCAATAAAAACTCCCCCGTATTGAGCTTAATAATATGGCACTTCCCTGAACAATTTATGATACCTCCATCTACATTCCTTACTTCAAACTTTGGTGTTAGAAATACAAAGCAATTGAGAAATTTTGCTAATTTGTAGTTGATGAAGTTATGGGTACTACCAGAATCAATCAACATTGTTATCTTTTTATTTTCGATGCATCCTTCTATTTTGAGGGATTGTGGAGTACTAATGTTGACCAATGCATGACAAGATATCCTTAGAGTAGTCTCTTCTAAATCTAAATCCTATGATGGTTCAAATTCTTGATCTTCTTCCTCTTCATTGTGTTTGTAGAATACTTTCTTCTCACTGCATTTATTCCCCTTACTGTAATTTATATCACAATTGAAACATAGTCCCTTCACTCTTATTTCATCCATTTGATGAGGTGTTAACCTTTTTGGTTGATTACCATCAAGTTTCCTCATATCGATCTTCAAAACGAGGTAGTTCCTTGGTGCTAACTTTAATCCTTGATGATATGGATCTTGGAGTGAAGAATGATCATGATTCTGAGATTCAATATTTCTTCTCTCTAAATATGATAAAATACTCCCCATTGAGTTTCACCACCATTTTTCTCCTTTTTTTCATGATTTCCTTGGATCTCCATATTTCTTTTAGGGATCCTCTATAAGAAAATAGTTTCTATGGACTTTAGGGATTTTTGTATTTCTTCCTTATTTTCATCCATCTTCAATTTAATTTCATTCATGGATTTTTTTCTTTCTTCCTTAGTTTCATCCATCTTCTTTTTCATTTGATCTTCCATTTAAAAGTTTTGTCAATTGTATGTTATGTACCTTTCAAACCCTATCTTGGAGACTTTATAGATGATTAACCTTTGTCATGATATATCCTTGTAATTTGAAACCTTTTGAGTCTAAAATTTTGTCTTGTAGTACTCTAATATGGCTTCTTAAACTCTTGGAAATTTCATACTTTGAACATTCACTCACAAAAAAATTATATAAAAAAATACCAAAATGACTTATTTAAGACTAATTTCAAGATTATTAAAAAAAACCCAACTTCCACAAGATACATCTCACAAATTGTAATGATTCAAAATCTAAAAGAAATTCCGCGTGTAATTCATTATGTTTCCTCGGGATTCTAAAATTTTTCAAGTCTGAAACTTCACTGAAAATGTTTTTATAGAGAAAATAAAAAGATGACTCATTTGAGACTAATGTCAGGACCAATCACATACCCTAACTTCCACAAGAGGTATCTCTAAAACTATAATGAAACAAAACCTGAAATTTTGACCACTTGTTCCTTGTTATATTTCTCAGTCTCCTCAAAATTTATCTATCTGAAACTTCCCAAAAAAAATTATAGTGAAAATTCCAAGATGTCTTGATTGAAGAAGAAAAACCCTAGGATTGCATGCTCTGAAACCAAATTTTATGAACCAATACCTTGATAATGATAAAAAGTCAATGAATAACAATCCACTTCAAGGGAAAAACTTCTTTTTACAATACATTCAATGTAGAAGACAATATAAGATGATCCTAAGACTAGGTCTCCTTGGTATTATATAGGAGCCAAAGGGTACAATTATCATGAAATGGTACAATGAAAGGTTCAAACTGAATTAATAATATAACATTATAAATACAATAACTCAATATATTGGGATTAATTAGAGGTTTTTACTTAACATGGAGCTTTGTGTAGGTCTTAACAATTTGCATGGTAAAAACATTATATGATTATTTAGAAGAGTTTATATCATTTGTACTACAACCATAATGCTTAGAAAAAAATCATTTTTGGTTGAAAAACTTATTATGGTCTTGAAAACATATGTAATAATAAGGAGTTCTTAATTGATTGGGATACTAAGAAAATTATCTTCAACACTTTATTTTCCTTTATTATTGTTTGTATTTAAATGTTTTGGGTTTCTAGTATCCCTTGTGAGACTTGGAATAAAATAAGCAAATCCAAAATTCTTCATTTATTCTATAATTTTAAAATTAAATGCAACACTTTTTACCATGGCATTCTCTTGATTGAATCTATATATAATTTCATAGAGTCTAACGACGCCATTTAGACACATTGCTCAAATTCAAACTAAAATGGCCTCCCTTGTATTTCTTTTAGTATGAGCAACAACCACCAAAGTCCTAAAAATGATTGACATTTAGGTATTATAGACTTGGATTAACTAGACAATATTAAGTCTTGCATTCCTATGAAGTTTAGAGATAATAATTGGACTAACAACTAAATCATTAATTATAAGAACTTAAAATACTAAAAATATTTTGTAATTCCCAATTTGGATGATTGGTACCTATTTATCCAATATTACCAAAATTAAACCAATGTTGAAGACCTCAATGGTGAAAGAGGTCATTGAACAAACCCAAAAATACCTTAAGATGAATGAATTTGTAAACTTTGTAATACAAATGAGGTTTAAATTAATTTCTGAACTTTGTGATACAAAGGAGGTTTAGGATGAGCACCATTTCATTATAAATTACTAATATCAATAAAACCAAATCTTACATTCCTATGACATTTAAGACAAGAAGAAGTTAAAATATTACAAAAATTTAACAATCCTAATTTTGTTAACCAAAACTTTTTCCAGCATTACAAACTTTAAAAAAAAAATATTAAAAAGAAAAACAAATGTTTATGACTTTCATAGTAAAAATGGTAGTTAAGGCATCAATCCACTTCACAATTTCACAATTGCTAATTCTCTTTTTTTATTTAATAAAAAAAAAAAAAAATATTAGTGTTTAGGAACACTAAACATCATGGAATTATCATCACTTTCAATAAATTTTAACTAAATATGCCTCCAATTATAACATCTATTTAGATATCCAAATTCTAACATACATTTAGATATCCAAAATTTCATGAAAATGAAATATTTTTGAATTTATGACTTATCATTAAATTTGAGTTATTTCACCTTTAATAACATATATTTAGATATCCAAATTATAACATATATTTAGATATCCAAATTATAACATACATTTAGATATCCAAAATTTCATGAAAATAAAGTATTTTTAAATTTATGACTTATCATTAAATTTGAATTATTTCACCTTTAATAACATATATTTAGATATCCAAATTATAAAATATATTTAGATATTTAAAATTTCATGAAAATAAGAATTTTTAAATTTACTACTTATCATTATATTTGAATTATTTCACTTTTAATATTTTAAGGATTATCTTATATTTATAAGAAATATTATATTATTTCATTTTTAATATTTTAAGGATTATTTTATATTTATAAGAAATATTATTACAATAGTTTTAAATATGAAGAAATATTTTATAAATCTTACTTGTTGTAAATATGAAGAAATCATAAATTAATCTAAAAACAATGTAGAGGATATATATTAACAAGTGAATGATCTATGGAATCCATAAGTATAATTGGCTAAACTCTCTCTAAACACAAGATCAAGTCTCTTCATTATCTAAGAACAACTTTTCTTTTAAATGAAAATGAGTATGCATCTCACCCTAAAAATGTTGATTTACAATGTTTTTTCTACTAATCATTCTTTAACTTTTCAAATCAATCCTACTTTTTTCACCCTAAAAATGTTGATTTACAATGTTTTTGCTACTAATCATTCTTCAACTTTTCAAATCAATCCTACATTTTTATTTTTATTTTTGTAAATCCCCCTTCCAACTACTCCTAATATGAAGTAACATAGCAATGCAATAGTCACTAATAATTTAACTAGATCAATAATTTATTAGTTTTAATCTTCATTTCTTAAAATATCATTAATTTATAGAATCAGTTTAATATTTTTAAGTTACAACTACATGCTTCAAACTCTATTTTATGAACATCTACCTCACATTCTATCATAAATCACTATACCTAACCATAATTCAAAGCATTTATATCCATATGTACCTACTTCATATACCTTTATTCAAAAATTAATTTTCCAATATTCTCTTTCATTTCATTCACATACTTCAAACTTTGTTTTATAAACATCCACCTCACATTCTATCAAAAATCACTATACTTAACCATAATTCAAAGCATTTCTAATATATATATTTGTAACTACCTCATATACCTTCATTCAAAAATTAATTTTCTATTATTCTTTTTCATTTCAACAACAATGACATTTTCTCAATCTCTTATATCTTCTCAATAAGTTTTTTGACTTTCCCCTTCACCCATATTAACATTATTCAAACACTTCAACCTTCATCTTCTTCATCCATGCTTGAGCCATCATTTTGACATTTTCTTTTGAATCTTTCCTTTTCACTCATAATAATATTATTTCCTTTTCACTCATAATAATATTATTCAAGCAATTCAATCCTCATCTTATTTATCCAAAATTTCAATATGTTCTTTACCTATCTCACAAACTTAATATTTATACTCTTCATTCATGAAGTATTTTCATCTTATTTATCCAAAATTTCAATATGTTCTTTACCTATCTCACAAACTTAATATTTATACTCTTCATTCATGGAAGTATTTTCATTAAAGTGAGATTATAGTTTTCAATTTTTTCAAAAAAAATTCATCATACTTTATTAATTTAAATGAACTGTCACAACATCAAGTACATGTTAATAAATCAATT
>JZKD02S2087833.1:46847-57586 GCA_000966675.3 Picea glauca
GGAGGTATAATTACAACTAATGGCCTAAAGACAACATAAATAAAATAAAATTACTAATCTAATATGCCCAAATTAAGGGGTAATGAGCCAATATTAGGGCTTAACATGTAATATGACACAATTAAGGGGTAATGTGCCATGATTTAGGGATGAACATGCACCTCCCCTTTAGACAAGTGTTATCCTCAATGCTTGAGTAGTTCTGGATGCTTCTGTATAAAAGACTCATCTAATATTTTTGTGGAATCTTCAATAGGTAGTTTCTTCCACTTAATGAGATACTCTGAAATTGATCTATTCCTCAGCTGGAGAATTCTTGTGTCAGTGATAGCTTCAGGCTCCAATATGATTTTTCCTTCCTCGTCAAGTTTTGGAAATATAGTTTGAACTATGATATTGTCACCTATAACCTTGTTTAAGCATGAAACACAGAAAACTGGGTGTACTCGCGAAGATGTAGGCAACTCCAATTTGTATGCCATAGTACCAATCTTTTGAAACACCTTATAAGGGCCATAGTACTTCGGTGATAATTTCTTATCCTTCTTAGCTTGCTTGAGGGACATCTGTTTGTATGGTTGCAGTATTAAAAATACCTAATCCTCTATTTCAAAACTTCTTTCACTATGATGTTGATCTACTTGTTGTTTCATGCGATTTTGTGCCATGGTCAGGTTGTCCTTTAAGAGTTGGAGAACTTGTTGTTGATGCTCAATGTGATATTCCACTATTTGAACCTTAGATTTTTCTTTTAGAGAAGAAGTGATGAATGGTGGGTGATATCCATAAAGTTCCATAAATGGTCTCATTTTTGTTGCAGTATGAAAGGAAGTATTATACCACCATTCTGCCAAGGGTAACCACTTGAACCATTGTGTTTTCTTATCAGAGACAAATCAACGAAGGTAGCCTTCAAGACATTTTTTCACTATTTCAGTTTGTCCATCAGATTGAGGATGATAAGATGAGCTATGAGCCAATTGAGTACCCAAACAAGAAAACAATTATGTCCAAAAATGTCCAGTGAAGATGGGATTTCTGTCACTTACAATAAGATTTGGGCTTCCATGTAGCTTTTGAGTTGTCTTCATGAATGCGGTAGCAAATGTATTGGCTTTGAAAGGATGAGAGAGTGCAAAAAAGTGTGTGTACTTGGTAAGTCTATCAACAATCACCATGATGACACTCTTTTCTTTAGACTTTGGTAACCCTGTGATGAAATCCATGGAAACCTCCTCCCAACGCTGACTTGGAATGGATAATGGTTGTAAAAGACCTGGGGTCTTAATTTTTTCCACCTTATTTTGTTGGAAAACCAAATGTTCTGCGACAAACCTTTGAACATCAATTTTAAGACAATCTAAAAACATTCCCTCTTAACCCCGTGATAGGTTTTCAAAAATCTCGAGTGCCCTCCTACCAGAGATGTGTGCAATTCCAAAAGTACCTTTTGTTTGAGTTGGGAGTTCTTACATAAATATAAGCGATCTGTGTACCATAGTGACTCATTTTTCCATGAAAATGTATCGGATGCACTGGAATCCTGCTGCAACCTTTGAATGGGAGTCCACACTTCTTTGTCATTCTTCCATTCATCCATTGCTTCTATTATACAATCAGGTTGGATGATAGAGATAACACAAATAAATGCCTCAACATATTCATCCTTTCTTGAGAGTGCATCTGCCACAACATTTTGCTTCCCTTTTTTTTTAGATGATTTCAAAGTCATAACCCAACATCTTGGTCACCCATTTTTGTTTCTCTTCTGAAGATAGTGTTTGTTCCAAGAAGTATTTAAGACTGTAATGATCTGTTTTGACCTTGAAGTGCCTACCTATTAGGTAAGGGTGCCATTTCTTCAATGCATGTAGTATTGTCATCATTTCCTTCTCATAAATGGGTTTGTGTAAGTCCTTTCCCTTGAGTGGTCGAATTTCAAAAGCAAGGGTCCTTCCTTCTTGCATTAGAACAACACCAATACCATTTCCCAAGGCATCACATTCCACAATAAAGGTTTTTGTAAAGTTTGGTGTGGTCAAGACATGAACTTTGCACATTGCCTCTTCAAGTTGTTCAAAAGCTTATGTTTCCTATGGAGTCCATGAAAATGCATCCTTCTTAGTTAATGTAATTAAAAGTGTTTCTATTCTTCCATAGTTCTGAACAAACTTGTGGTAGTAACATGCCAAACCCAAAACTCCTCTAAGATTCTTCAATGTTTTGGGAATCGACCAATCCATCATGGCTTTAATCTTGTTAGGGTCTACCTTGACACCTTCATGAGATACAATATGACCCAAATAATCTACCTCCTTCACCCAAAAGAAACATTTAGATGGTTTGGAATATAATTGTTGCTCCTTTAGTAGTTGTAGTAGCCTGCCAACATTTCGGATATGATCTTCCCAAGACTTGTTATAGATTAGTATATCATCAAAAAATACTAACACAAATTTCCGAAGGAAGGGCTTGAAAATGGAATTCATCAACCCTTGGAATGTGGAAGGTGTATTCGTAATGCCAAAAGGCATGACCAAAAATTCATAATGGCCTTCATGAGTTTCGAATGTTGTTTTTGGGATATCTTCTTCCTTCATTTTAATATGATGGTACCCTAAACAAAGATCGAATTTTGTGAAGTAGATTGCTCTATGTATTTCATCTAACAATTCATCAATGACAGGAATGGAAAACTTATATTTAATGGTGATCTTGTTGATATCTCTATAATTTGGACACATACACCATGAGCTCTCTTTTTTGAGTACCATTACCACCAGTGTAGAGTGAGAACTTTGGTTAGGTCTAATAATGCCAACCTCTAACATTTTTTCAACCATATGCTCAATTTCACTCTTTTGGACATAAGGGTATCTGTAAGGCCTAAAGTAAGGAGGAACACTCCCTGAATTAAGTGAATATCATGATCATGATCGTGAGTGGGTGGAAGACCTCTGGGAATATCTTCAAATACTTTAGAATTCTTATCAATGATCCCTTGGAGATATAGGAGAATATATGGCTTAGATGTTTGAACATCTAGTGATCATAGTTGTACAATTACACCGTGATGCCTCTTTTTCAATATTTGTTTCATTCCATTAGAGCTTACCACCTTACTGGGTTTCCCTGTGATACCCCTTAACTCAAATTCCTTTCCTTCCAATGAAAATTTCATGAAAAGTTCTTGAAAATTAAAAGCCACTATTCCCAATGACTGTAGCCATTGGACCCATAGTACGACATCAACACCACCCATGGGTATAGCAATCATTAGACTATTCATTACATATTCCTCCATATTAAGATTGATATTATGGCATCTTCCTGAGCAATTGATAATTCCTCCATTTGAAATGATTACTTGAAGCTCTGGCATTGGATATATAAAGCAATTGAGATCTTTGGATAATTTACATTGAATGAAATTATGAGTACTACCATAATCAATTAGCACTATAACCTTTTTCATTTTGATATATCCTTCGTTCTTGAGGGTTTGAGGAGTTCTAATTTTAGCCAATGCATGACATGATATGGTGGGAGTCATCTCTTCAAAAGAAATCTCTTCTACATCTTCATCTTGAGATGGTTTTTGTCCTTGTTCTTGTTCTTCTTCCTCTTCACAATCTATGTAGAATAATTTCTTCTCACCACACTTATGTCCCTTACTGTACTTGTTGTCATAGTTAAAGAATAAACCTTCTACTTTTATTTCCTCCAATTGTTGAGGTGTCAACCTTGTAGGTTGAGGTGGTTTAGAAGAAGGAACATTATTCTCTCGATAGATGTTAGGGGTGGTCCTTCTAGTGGCCATAGCCATATTTTTACTTTCAACATTTCTCGCCACCCTGAACACTTTCTCCAATGATTTGGTTTCCTAAAGGTGCACCTCATGTTGAATGTTATCCTTTAAAGTTCCTATGAAGACATCAATTATTTGCTCATCTGGAATATCCGTTACCTTTATATTCAATCTTTGGAATTTATCAATGTGCTCTCAACTAAACCCTTTTTCTTGAGATTTATCAATTGACTGAAGAAGGTATTTCTCCTTGTATCCTCATAGTGTGCTATCATTTCTTCCATGAAAATTTTCCAGGTGACAAGTGATTTGCGAGAAAAAAGCCATCGATACCACACAAATTGATTAGGTTCTAAATATAAGGACACAATTCATACCTTTTGTGTGTGTGGCACATCATGTAGATCAAATAACTTCTCCATCTAGAGTATCCATGTTATTGGATCCTTGCCATCAAACTCCCTCATATAGATCTTAGGAAAGTGGTTTTTCTTCAACCCAAAGCTGGAGTTTCTCCAATCTTGATTCATCTTCCTTGCGTCCTCATCATGAATTTCATGGGATACATTGTCACTTGCAGGTGGCCTCTCTATTAGCAATTTTTTCAACCCTTCCATTATATCCCCTTTTAATCCATCCATCTTAGTATCCATCATCGCTTCTAACTTAGCTTTAGTTGAATCCATCATCCTTTGTAGTTCATATTTTGTTACTTATGTTGTAAATCATCTATGTCCTTACACATTTCTTCACCTTCATCAAGAGTCCAAGTAGGACTCTCTGAGCACCTATTTGGTGTAGAAGTTCCCTTTTTTGGTGGCATGCTGGCTTAGTATCACTGCAAGGTAGGAATTCCTAATTGGCTTAGGCATAGGTCCTCACAAACCAGGGAGTGTCAGGTGCTATAGCTTTCTGATATATGTGTGAGGTCCAACAATAGTACTCGACCCAATATCTCAGGGCACTAACTAAGGATGATTGATCATGCCCTTAGCCATACTATCTGACTACTTAGGTACTAGAGAGTGATCTCTCTGAGTGTTGTTCTTGGTGTACTATAGCAACAAGACAGCCAAATGGTTTACTCGGTGGGTCTCAGGATTCTAGGGGGTCTCCCAATATACGTTAGGTACATGGAATCTCGAATATTTAGTAGTGTTGTCTAATGCACAACCATTTGAAAGGGGCCTTCCGATATACTCTAGGTACGTGGAAGAACCACATTGTCCCCGGGTTGTAGCGCTGACAAGTAACAACAGATCCTACGTTTAGAGATGTCAAAATACATTTGTACCTAAAAATACCTAAGATTCTCCCATTTTATTTGATACTCATTTTATCCCACTTTATTCCACTTTTTGAATCACCCCAATTGGATCTTGTAGTAAAAAGATATGCAAATTTCCAAAAAAAATGCACCTTTTAAAACCCTGATTTGGAGATTGTTCTGCTAGCCGAATTTTCTTCTGTTGTAGCTCTGCAATTTCTTACATTCTGAGTCTAAAATTTCGTCCTAAGGTAGCATGATGTGTCTTCTTTCCAACCCCACAGGTTATACCTAGATTGGATTCTCCAAGAGAATTTTATGATATCTTTCTCAAGATGTGTTGTTTTTTTCCCTTTCAGGAGAGCGAACTTGTACGGATTGCCACAAGTCACTGTCTTCACTTCAGAACTTGAAATTTGTACCATTAAAACTTTGTTCTGTAACCTAACCAATGTAATAGGTCTAACTCAATTTGGAGGTCTGTAGATCCATATATAACATTTTCCCCAAGAAAACATGTTTTAGACTGAAATCTGGACCAGCCAAAAACCTTAATTTACTCAGAGAATAAATTTTAGAGTAAATCAAATCAAGGGATTAAATTTTTATAAAATATACTTCACTATTCTTCCTTCGTACTATAAAAAATTCAGAAACTAAAACCAAGCCAAAAAAATTGGGAGCGAAAATGCCAAGAAGACGTGTTTCAGGACTAGTAAAAAACCCTAACTTGAACAAAATGTATCTCCAAAACTATAATGAACCAAGATCTAAAATTTAGAACCAAGTTATCTCTATATGTCTCCTCTACACCATAGAAATTCCAGATCCCTAAACCTTCCATAAAAAAAGTTGTAGCGAAAATTCCAAGAAGACTTGTTTTGAAGAAGCTAGTCCCGAGGATTGTCTAGCTCTAATACCAAATGTTAATAACCAAATATCAAAATAGCATAAAAAACTTAGAATAAGTACTCAATGCCTTGAAAAAGAGATACATTCAGATAATAAGCCTCTTCAAGGGGGAAACCTCCTTATACATCATATGAATTCACAAATACAAGATGATTCCAAATGAAAAGGTCTCCTTGGTATATATAGGAGACTAGGAGGTATGATTACAACTAATGGATCCAAGATGACATAAATAAAATAACAATACTAATGTAATATGTCCCAATTAAGGGGTAATGTGCCATGATTTAGGGCTTAACATTTCTCTTGTCCATCTTGAAGCCAACGATGTATTTTATTATTTGTAATGTTCAAAGTATTACATTTCCTAGACACTCTAGCCTCTCTTAATTGTTTGGGTTGTTCTTCCTTTCATCAAATAAAAAAAATACATTATTATTCTGGGGACTCAAAACTAGGGTATTACATTCCCCTCCCCCTTATTTTGGCATTGTCCTCAGTGCATATACAAAACAAGAATCAAAATTTCAAAATTATTCAAAAATTCACAGGTACTCTGCCTGCATGGCATCTTCATTCTCCCAAGTGGCATATTCAATACCATAGCAGACCCACTAAAATTTTACCAATTCTATGAATGATTCCAGATCATTTTGACTTTTTTTTTTTTATATGTGCACCGACTGGACCTGAAAGTCTCCTTCTAGATCCACCTGAATCAAATTCCAATCAATAACATGGTTAGGATCATGCACATAGTTTTTCAGCAAAGAGACATGAAAAACATTATGCACATTCATGGAAGTAGGTAATGCAAGAATTTATGCAACTGGCCCTATTCTGTTCAATATCTCAAATGGACCACAAAATTTGGCTGTTATCTTTGTAAAACTTCCGAACTTTAATGAGATCTTCTTGGGATTCACTTTCAAAAGCACATGCTCTCCCACTTTAAATTCTCTAATTTTCCTGTTCTTATTTTCATAACTCTTTTGTCCATCTTGTGCTTCCTTCAGATTCTGCTTAATTCTAACCATCTAGTCTTCCATATCCTTGAGAAATTCTGGTCCAAGTACCACTATGGTTGTTGGGTTGTCCCAACTCACTGGAGTATTGGATTTTCTACCATACAAAGCTTCAAATGGGCTCATATTCAATGAATCTTGAAACCCATTATTATAGGAAAACTCAACAAAATTCAAGTAATATCCCCACTTAGATGGATTATCCATCAAATACATTCTCCACATGTCTTCAATTACTTTATTAACTCTCTATGTCTACCCATCTGACTGTGGATGATATGTTGTGCTAAAGTTTAGAGTTGTACCTGTTAGCACCAATTCTTGCAAGTGGGGTGTTTCTCTCCGATTTTAGGCCCTTGGTGTAAAATGCAAAGAAATGGGGTTTAAAACCCCATGAAATGCGTTTTATTCAAAGGCCGCAATCATGAGCGCCCAAGCGTAGCATGCATAAAATCTCCATTCCGGGCTTAAAATGATAGCAGACGGGCGATCAAGCATTCAATGGAAAGGATCTATCATCAAGGAAGATTGACGGACATCGAGTAAACCGGGCCCATGAAGTTGCCCGGAGTTTAACACAGTGCAGAGGCCCGAGACAAAGCACACATATTCTACAAAATGATCATGGTCATCCAATCCAGTCGGGGCACGTGGCATGCGATTAAGTCTGGTCGCTATTTCAACTATCGGGGTTTTGAAAGACAAGGGGGTCACTCCTCCCTTGCAGTTGGAATGGCCGAAATCGCGAAATGCGAAGGCGACTTTGGGTGCGGGCCCATGGTCTTGGCGCCCAGTCAACAGGTAGCAGGGCTAAAGTAGGGGCTGGTTGAATTTATTTGCTCGTTGAGAGGCAAGCGATCAGGACCGTTGATCAAGGGAGGATATCAACCATCCAACCAAGGGATGCATGGTGCACGATTGAGTCTAGTCGCCATTCTGGCTACTGGGAATTTGAAATAAAAGGGTCGAGAGCAAAGGAATGAGAAATCCCAGTGGGAGAATCCTCGAACTACATTAAGGTTCATCGTGACCATCCATATTAAATCAAATCCAATCACTGCTTTCGGATTAGCCGTTTCGCCATTCCGGCTACCAACACTTTGAAATACAAGGGTCGAGAGCAAAGGAACGAGAAATCCCGGTGGGAGAATCCCCGAAATAAATTAAGGTTCATCGTGACCGTCCATATTAAATAAAATCCTACCATTGATTGTGGATTAGCCATTTCATCATTCCGTCTATCGGGACTTTGAAGGACAAAGGGTCGGCTCCTTGCCATCCCCAAATCGCGAAATGCGAAAGAGCCTTTAGTGTTGGGCCCATGACCCTAGCGCCAGGGTTGTATGGAGTATGGCCAAAGAAAGTGAGCACGCAGGGCTAGGGTTGTTCAATGGAAAAATGATCGTGGCCGTCAGTTTTTAAATTCGATCCAATTGTTGATTTTGGAGGGTCGTTTTGTGAGTTTGGGCACCAGGAAATTTGAAGGCATGGGAAGTAGAAATCCTTGAAAGAAAAAATGTCGAAACACCCTTGGAGAGAGGCGCCAGGTCATGGCCCTGGGTTACATTGATGGCGGTGCCAGAAGAAAGGGAGGCTAGGCTCCGAGATTTAGAGAGCAGGCACGTGGTCTTCTCCTGAGCATATCGTCTCGGCCACTCCCTGGGGAAGCAGTTAATGAAAATCGAGCAGGTAGATGAAACCTCAGCTTGAGCCATGAATGGAAGGTATGGGAGGCCTGGAGCAATCAGCCTGTGGTACCCTTGTGTGCAGGTCACCCTGAAAGAGACATGTTGAGTTAAGGTGGCGTCTGACGAAGGATTTCCATCCATATTTGACTGAAGAGATACCATGCCCTGGAGGTTGGAGCACACCTCTGCTAGGTGAATTTTTCTCAGTATATATACTCAGTTTTTCTATTTTTGTAAAGATGGATGGTAGAGCAGAGCTCCCAACTGTAATGTTTTAATGAAGCACTGGTTTTCCTGGCTATGTATCTCTATGTGAAATTTCTTGTTTAATGAAAGGCATCTCTCTTTTTCATCTGGTTTCTATCCCATACTAAAGGAGTTCATGATTGACTGTTTCACATGAATCGTTGTGACTATGTTATGATAAAGGTTTTATTGTAACAATGTTATGTTTTTTTAGTGTTTCTGCAATTTGAATATAAGATGCTCTTGTGTTCAAGTTTTTCTTCTACAGGCTGTTAGAAGCTTGATGCCTAAAATAGACATTTTCATTTCCTCACATAAGTCTTCCTCCTAGTCACCCTTATTACAATTCACTGTCTAAATTTAAATCAAGACCTCATCTGCTTGTGCATGTCTGGCCTAGTTTCTGAGTTAGAATAATATTGTTCTGAGTTTACTTCCATTCATCACCCTTTACCAACAAATAGTGACATAAACTGATGGGCCTCAGGCTCACTCCTGCTGCAATCCAGGCGTGACTTCTGAAGCCAACATTTTTGGCACCATTGTTGGGGACGAAGTTGAAAATTTTCCCTAGGATCAAATGACATCGAGCCTCTGATTCTAAAGGTGCATTAGGCATTAGAGCCCTACGAGATTTCTACTGTGCACCTGGCAACTCCATTGTGATGACTCCACTGTGGTGAACCTGTTGTTTTAGTTGTGGCTTCCAGAGGTAGACATAATATAGCTAGTATGATAAAATATACATTTATCATATTGTATAATACATTTATATTCACTACCATTTCGAGCTCTTTTCTACTTATAAATTTCTTACCATGTACAACTCTTTTCTACTTATAAATGGCTTACCATTACATATATGGGTTTAAGACATGGCTTCGTCAAAGTTTTGTACATGGTTGCAACAATCACTTTACTCTTCGTTTGGAGTAGTTCAAGTAAATATGATGGCCCTTTTGTCCCTAGTCTTTGAGCCTAAGCTCTGATACCATATGTAGCACCCGTCCACAGGATGCTAAGCAAGTAACTATTTATTTCAATACTTACACATTAACAACTTTGTTTTAGCATTATTTCATTGATTTTTATTTACACATTTCTTCTACATCTTCTCAATGATAAATCTAATAACATGATGAAATAAGTAGTAGGCTAAMTTTAAGATTTAAGAACTTAAAACATAAGTATACCCAAAATATCAATAACAAAAATATCACTGAAAAATACCTCCTCCTTAGTTTGTAGAAGCTCATCAGTTGTAATGTAGTCCTGGGCGCTTCCAAGTATTTTTTTCCCACTTGCCCAAAGTGAAACAACGAAATCCTCCCTGCCAACTAGGAGCCTAGCCGGCTTCCTAGCTCCAAGAAACCTTTTGGTTTCTTGGCCCTCCGTGCCTGTGACTCCAAGAATAGCATAGCACAAATGCTCAAAAAAAACTATTACAAGAATTATACCTTCCAAGAATTTCACAACCTCCCATCATGCTCCAACCTCTCCATCCCCTCCTTCCTACTTCTTCTCCCTATTTATCAAGTTTCCATACACACTTCCCCAAGTCTCCTCAAACCCCTCATCATTATCCATCAACCTCCCTTATCTAGATATTTTGGGAAAATATTAAAATAAAACTAAATATAAATGACTTGCATTAAACAACAATACATAAAATAAAAATTCTTTATTCTCATGCTAGATAATAAATGTTATTTGATAACTTTCCCCAAAATGTACATAACACTCCACCATGCTCATTTAATTCATCACACCCACCATCTATCAAAGTCAAGAAG
>JZKD02S2087833.1:58766-77370 GCA_000966675.3 Picea glauca
ACCCATTTTTAATTTTCATGTTCAAATAATCAAATAACTATCTTTGTCATAAGCATATATCATGTAACATACAAATAGGTCTAGAGGTACACATCTCAATGTCTAACCAAGTCTAGCTGACTCCAAACAAATGCTAAACTTTGAATTATTAAGATTAGTAAACAACAATGTTCTTACTACCTAAGGTCAAAATATGGGGCATTACATACACCCACCCTTCAGGAAACTTCATCCCAAAGTTATGATCATTCACAATATGAGGAGAATTTATGACACAACTTCTATTTATCTTTCGTGATAGCAAACCTTGAGTTATATTGGTCTCATTGGACAATGACTTCATTCAAACATGTCGAGGCTATTAATATATTGATTGCAACTACACCTATTTAATAGGCACCTTTCTATGTCTTGACTCTATTTGGTTAGCATTGGTAATTAAATGAAAGGACATGCTTCTCTTATAGATTTATTCTTCCTAAGTTGTATATTAAAGTATAGTCTACTAGTTTGATAGTCAATTAGAATATTATCTTATTATTGATTCTTTAGTTAAGTGAATCTTACATTGAGTTCGATTATAAATTCCGTTAATCCCATCATGTAATTCCATCTAGAATATATCTTAGTAATTATAATCAATTATCACTAACTTGACTATCACCTGAACTCCAGTGATACAATACATACATCATCACAAAAAGTTTCCCATGCTTATTAACATTGATTAAGGTACTACTAAATTATTGTCATGTGATGTCCTCACTTCATAGTTTGGTCATTGTCCTCAATCACACTTCCTCTTAATTCATATAAATTAGATCATTGACCAATGTAAATGTTTAGTATAGGATTTTTTTCATCGTAGTCAAAGAAAATTATTCTTTCTACCAACAATTCACTATTACTAATGTGCCTATATGTAAAGAGCACCATGTGAGATTGTGAACATTTCAATATCAAGAATAAGAATAAATTTAGTAAGGGTTCATTCCAAAATGTTTAGTCACTTGTCCTTAAGGTCTTCTCTTTATACAATTATACTTTGTAGTTCTCAAATTTATATTCTCTATAATTACCTAATACTTATTAACTCTGACCTCTTGCTCCTTTTTTCTCCCATTCTAGAAATTTCAAGTTCTATCCTCCTATTATGAGATAATTTTAACAATGGGAAGCACATTTCTAGCATTCATTTTCTAAACAATTTTATTCACAAGAAAGAAAATAAAATAAATCTCTCTTAGTGAGAAAGTAGTTGTTATATTTATTAATGCATTTCAAGATGTGAGATCGCACTTAGATAGCCATCCCCTCTTATAAGGGACTTGTGCATAATAATCTATTACAATCCATTGTAATTTCTACTACCAAATATATTTATGGGCAAAAGTATTTATTGTTCCCCAAGGGATTCCCCCTTGTCACCAAGCGATCTCTCTCTAAATCACATCAACTCCTCCCATGGACACTCTCTTCATTCCTTGTTTCTAACCAACTAGAATAAGTTAGGATACTTATCACTCATTTTACTAATGTTATAAATCCTTCACCAAACATACATGAACTCCACTTCGCTAGTATGATCAAGTCAACTCGTCAATCAAACATGAGTTGGCTTAACATCATAATGGCTAATATAAATTTTGAAATTGTAAAGCATTTCTAATTTATAAGAAAATATTATATTGAAAATATTTGAGATTTTTGAGCTCATATATATTACAAATGGTGTTAATGTTAGTTTGCAACATTTAGTTATATTCAAGAATTGAAGTTTATGAAAATTGAATTGAAGTTTATGAAGAATTGAACATCCACATATATTTAAAAACTGAAGATTTGAAAGATCACCTCTTTATATTAAGAAAGTATTATATTGAAAATACTTGAGTTTTTTGAGATCATATATTACAGATGGTATTGATATTAGCTTGGAACATCTAGTTATATTTAAGAAATGAAATTCATGAAGATGACCTATGGCTTTAGGCAATGATTCTAGTTTGGAACATCCACACATATTTAAAAACTGAAGACCTAAAAGATAACCTATTTCTTGAGACAAATCCTCAATTTGAGAATAACTTATATCTAAATAAGCAAGTTCGAGTTGCCATAATGTTATTGGCAATAATTTTATTTTTGTTCTAGACAGATCTAAAACCCTAATAGAAGGGAGATATTGGCATGCTAAGAAAGACAGTGGGATTTCTTCTAAATCTTTATTTGCCGCTAATTTTAAACTGACAAGTTTTCCGCATTTGAAGCCCTTCGCTGGTAGAGATCCATTTGCTGGTAGAGATTTAATATTATCGCCGTAAAATAACATTATCGATCTGTTCGATAAGAACAACGATCCTGCTTGTTCACGGGCACTTATGCTCACAAGAACCATTGCAGGCTTGCTTGGTAGCACAGCAGAATATTAAAACAAAAGCAGCAGGTAGGACAGAGTAAGAAAATAAAAACTGCAGACAGTACACAGCCGAATATAAAAATGGAGTGGGTTAGTTTGGGAGCATTTTTTTTGGGCCGTTTTTGGGCGTAGTTTTAAATTTATGACCAATCTAAAAATTTGATCGATTTTTTAAGCATTTGGGTTGGTTTAAAATGGGGAGTATTTGAATTGGTTTAAAATGAGCAAAATCCTAAAGTAAAGTTTTGAAATGTATAAAACTTTCATCTATACAAAACTCAAGCTACCCTTAAAAACTGACCAAATTCAAACACATCTTTTACCAGAAAAGATAGAAAATTACTCCACAGTTAACTTACTCGAAAACCAACAAGAATGAAAAAAATATGGAAGACATGTACCGCAATTTTCATTTCATTTAAAAAACATTTTTAAATTGACCTGCTAGCCAATCTCCAAAACACACGAAGTTGCCAACAAAAAAACCATTTACTAAAATAATTAGCAAACATATAGTTTTATATTTTACATTTTGACTTTATAGTCAATCTTTAACACATTTTTCATGAAATTAGTTTTATGGACGATAACAATCATTTATAGTTTTTAAACTTATTACCTATCAATACACCTTTCCACGAAGTTACCAAATAGTTGTATACTCTTTTCCTAGAAGTTTCACCCCGCATTTATTTTCTACTAAATTTTCAAATATAAAATTTCCACGAAGTTATCAAATAGTTGTATATTCCTTTTCTAGAAGTTCCACCACACACTTATTTTCTACTAAATTCTCAAATATGAAATTTCCACGAAGTTACCAAATAGTTGTATACTCCTTTCCTAGAAGTTCCACCACACACTTATTTTCTACTAAATTCTCAAATATGAAATTTCCACAAAGTTACCAAATAGTTATATACTCCTTTTCTAGAAGTTCCACCACACACTTATTTTCTACTAAATTCTCAAATATAAAATTTCCACAAAGTTACCAAATAATTGTATACTCCTTTCCTAAAAGTTCCACCACACACTTATTTTTTACTAAATTCTCAAATAATTTTATACTCATTTACACCCACCACACCCGTCATTTTCAAGAAGTTTCATATGCATTTATTTGACTTTCTAATCAATATTTATCACATTTCTTTTTCATGAACTTGTCAAATAGTTTTGTATTTTTTTTTCTACTAAATTCTCAAATAATTACACACCTCTTTTTATGAAATTTCATTTAAACTTTTGTCTTTATAATCAATATTCAACACATTTCTTTTTCATGAACTTGTTTAATAGTTTTATATTATAATCATATTTTTTAAATACTTAGTTCATGCATTAATGACATGCCACCATGAAGTCGGTATATTTCTATTCATAAAGGGAACATAATCTTTATCAGAAAAGGATGAATAATATTAATAAGTCTTTTTATTTTACTTAAAGAGCAACTAACTTTTTCAATAAGGAAAACTTAATATTCATGTTTTCTTTATTTCTTTTTCATAAACTTGTCTGAAATTTCATACTCATTTAAACTTTTATCTCTATAGTCAAATTCAACACATTTTTTTTTCATAAACTTGTCTAATAATTTTATATTATAATCATATTTTTAAAATACTTACTAATAATTTTATATAATAATAAGTATCTTTTAAATACTTATTATATTATACTTACTAATAATAATGACACACCCTACCCCCGGGGGGTAGCTCAATTGGCAAGTGCCGTGAAAATGAAGTTCCATGAGGTTTCGAGTTCAACTCCCCCCGACTTACAATGTGTGCCACGTAAGGGGCATCGTGGGCACAACTGGAGGTTATAGTGGTAGCAGTTGGATAACACGGCCACGTGTAACACGAGCACGTGCTCAACTAGTTGCTGATTCTGCCAGACATAAAAAAAAATAATAATAATAATAACGACACACCACCATGAAGTCAGTATATCTCTATTCATACAGGGAACGTAATCTTTATCCGAAAAAGATGAATAGTATTACGAAGTCTTTTTGTTTTACTTAAAGAGCTACTCACTCTTTCAATAAGGAGTTCCACCCAACCTTAGACATTGTTGTTCCATGTCTCAATAGTAGGTCAACCCCCATAAAAGGCTATGAATCCACAAGGATGGGTTCCAAAGCGATAATCAACTTCCCAAACTAGTCAACACTCACGCTCGCACAGGTTTCTCAACACACAACAATCCAAAGTACACCAAATCTCTTATCTTTAGCTTGCACCATCCAAGGACAATGAATCCCCTTCACTACCATGCAGTCCCTCAAGTTTTCCACTTCTTTCTAGAGCTTCAATGGATCTGGTCAAGAATCTACATGTCGAGACTCTTAGGATTCACAACTATGAAGAAGATTTAACACATGCCAATGCATCTCAGGCATAAATACACCAATTCATGGCTGGAATATCCCAATAATTACTACAACTAACAAAAAAATGGCTTCTTTCCTCAACAATTCGTTTTCCTTTCCCCAAGAAAACACAAGAATGAAAAGAGGATTAAATGAATGATGAACCAAATGATGAGCAACAATGCATGAAGAATGAACCCCCAAACAACCTAAAGAGGGGTTTATATGTATTTACTTCGAAATCAGGAACCACATGGAATTTCCCTAGGAAGCTCATATGACTACTTTTCTCAATTAAAAGCAATATGGGTAAATAAAATATAATAAAATATTTATCCCCTTTAGCCCCCTCTCTTATGGAATCATAGCCTCCTATAAATCTTGTCTATTAAGAACCAAATATCAAAATAGCATAAAAACCTCGGAATAATTACTCAATGCCTTGATAAAGAGAGAAATTCAGATAATAAGCCTCTTCAAGGGGGCAACCTCCTTATACATCATATGAATTCAAAACTACAATATGATTCCAAATGAAAATGTCTCCTTGGTATATATAGGAGACTAGGAGGTACAATTACAACTAATGGACCCAAGTCGACATAAATAAAACAACAATACTAATGTAATATGCCCCAATTAAGGGGTAATGTGCCATGATTTAGGGCTTAACATGCCCCTCCCCTTTAGACAAGTGTTATCCTCAATGCTTGAGTAGTTCTGGATGCTTCTGTATAAAAGACTCATCTAATACCTATGTGGAATCTTCAATAGGTAGTTTCTTCCACTTAATGAGATACTCTGAAATTGATCTATTCCTCAGTTGGCGAATTCTTGTGTCAGTGATAAGTTCAGGCTCCAATATGATTTTTCCTTCCTCATCAAGTTTTGGAAATATAGTTTGAACTAGGATATTGTCACCTATAACCTTCTTTAAGCATGAAACATAAAAAACTGGGTGTACTCGCGAAGATGCAGGGAACTCCAATTTGTATGCCATAGTACCAATCTTTTGAAACACCTTATAAGGGCCATAGTACTTCGGTGATAATTTCTTATCCTTCTTAGCTTGCTTGAGGGACATTTGTTTGTATGGTTGCAGTATTAAAAATATTTAATCCTCTATTTCAAAACTTCTTTCACTACAATGTTGATTTGCTTGTTGTTTCATGGGATTTTGTGCCATGGTCAGGTTGTCCTTTAAGAGTTGGAGAACTTGTTGTTGATGCTCAATGTGATATTCCACTACTTGAACCTTAGATTTTTCTTTTAGAGAAAGAGTGATGGATGGTGGGTGATATCCATAAAGTTCCATAAATGGTATCATTTTTGTTGCAGTATGAAAGGAAGTATTATACCACCATTATGCCAAGGGTAACCGCTTGAACCATTGTGTTTGTTTATCAGAGACAAAGCAATGAAGGTTGCCTTCAAGACATTTTTTCACTATCTTAGTTTGTCCATCAGATTGAGGATGATAAGATGAGCTATGAGCCAATTGAGTACCCAAACAAGAAAATAATTTTGTCAAAAAATGTCTAGTGAAGATGGGATCTCTGTCACTTACAATAATATTTGGGCTTCCATGTAGATTTTGAGTTGTCTCCATGAATGCGGTAGCAAATGTACTAGCTTTGAAAGGATGAGAGAGTGCAAAAAAGTGTGTGTACTTGGTAAGTCTATCAACAATCACCATGATGACACTCTTTCCTTTAGACTTTGGTAACCCTGTGATGAAATTCATGGAAACCTCCTCCCAACATTGACTTGGAATGGATAATGGTTGTAAAAGACCCGGGGTCTTACTTGTTTCCACCTTATTTTGTTGGAAAACCAAACGTTCTGGGACAAACCTTTGAACATCAGTTTTAAGGCAATCCCAAAAACATTCCCTCTTGACCTTGTGATAGGTTTTCAAAAATCTTGAGTGCCCTCCTACCAGAGATGTGTGCAATTCCAAAAGTACCTTTTGTTTGAGTTGCGAGTTCTTACATAAATATTAGCTATTTGTGTACCATAGTGAATCATTTTTCCTTGTAAATGTATCGGATGCACTGGAATCCTGCTGCAACCTTTGAATGAGAGTCCACACTTCTTTTTCATTCTTCCATTCATCCATTGCTTCTATTATCGAATCAGGTTGGATGATAGAGATAACACAGAGAAATGCCTCAACATCTTCATCCTTTCTTGAGAGTGCATTTGCCATAACATTTTGCTTCGCTTTTTTTTTAGATGATTTCAAAGTCATAACCCAACATCTTGGCCACCCATTTTTGTTGCTCTTCTGAAGATAGTGTTTGTTCCAAGAAGTATTTAAGACTGTCATGATCTGTTTTGACCTTGAAGTGCCTACCTATTAGGTAAGGGTTCCATTTCTTCAATGCATGTAGTATTGACATCATTTCCTTCTCATAAATGGGTTGTGTAAGTCCTTTCCCTTGAGTGGTCAACTTCCAAAAGCGAGGGGCCTTCCTTCTTGAATTAGAACAACACCAATGCCATTTCCCGAGGCATCAAATTCTAGAATAAAGGTTTTTGTGAAGTTTGGTGTGGTCAAGACATGAACTTTGCACATTACCTCTTCAAGTTGTTCAAAAGCTTGAGTTTCCTATGGAGTCCATGAAAATGCATCCTTCTTAGTTAATGTAGTTAAAGGTGTTTCTATTCTTCCATAGTTCCAAACAAACTTGCGGTAGTAACATGTCAAACCCAAAAATCCTCTAAGATTCTTCAATGTTTTGGGAATCGACCAATCCATCATGGCTTTAATATTGTTAGGGTCTACCTTGACACCTTCATGAGATACAATATGACCCAAATAATATACCTCCTTCACCCCAAAGAAACATTTAGACGGTTTGGCATATAGTTGTTGCTCCTTTAGTAGTTGTAGCACCCTGTCAACATGTCCGATATGATCTTCCCAAGACTTGTTATAGATTAGTATATCATCAAAAAATACTAACACAAATTTCTGAAGGAAGGGCTTGAAAATGGAATTCATCAACCCTGGAATGTGGAAGGTGCATTCGTAAGGCCAAAAGGCATGACCAAAAATTCATAATGGCCTTCATGAGTTTCGAATGTTGTTTTTGGGATATCTTCTTCCTTCATTCTAATCTGATGGTACCCTGAACGAAGATCCAACTTTGTGAAGTAGATTGCTCTATGTATTTCATTTAACAATTCATCAATGATAGGAATGAGAAACTTATATTTAATGGTGATCTTGTTGATCTCTCTATAATTTGGACACATACACCATGAGCCCTCTTTCTTGAGTACCATTACCACTAGTGCAAAGTAAGAACTTTGGTTAGGTCTAATAATGCCAACCTCTAACATTTATTCAACCATATGCTCAATTTCACTCTTCTGGACATAAGGGCATCTGTAAGGCCTGATGTTCTGGAGGAACACTCCCAAGAATTAAGTGAATATCATGATCATGATCATGAGTGGGTGGAAGACCTCTGAGGATATCTTCAAATACTTTAGAATTTTTATCAATGATCCCTTGGAGATATAGAGGAATATATGGCTTAGATGTTTGAACATCTAGTGATCATAGTTGTACAATTACACCGTGATGCCTCTTTTTCAATATTTGTTTCATGCCATTAGAGCTTACCACCTTACCAGGTTTCCCTATGATACCCCTTAACTCAAATTCCTTTCCTTCCAATGAAAATTTCATGAAAATTTCTTGAAAATTAAAACCCACTATTCCCAATGATTGTAGCCATTGGACCCCTAGTATGACATCAACACCACCCATGGGTATAGAAATCATTGGACTATTCATTACATATTCCTCCATATTACGATTGATGTTTTGGCATTTTCCTGAGCAATTGATAGTTCCTCCATTTGAAATCATTACTTGAAGCTCTAGCACTGGATATTCAATGGAAAGGATCTATCATCAAGGAAGATCGATAGAAATCGAGTAAACTGGGCCCATGAAGTTGCCCAGATTTTAACGCAGTGTAGAGGCCTGAGACAAAGCTCACATATTCTACGAAATGATCATGGTCATCCGATCTAGTCAAGACACATGGCGTGCGATTAAGTCACTCCTCCCTTGTAGTTGGAATCGCTGAAATCGCGAAATGCGAAGGCACCTTTGGGTGCGAGCCCATGGTCCTGGCGCCCAGTCACGAGGTAGCAAGGCTAAAGTGGGGGCCAGTTGAATTTATGCACTCATTGAGAGGCAAGTGATCAGGACCGTTGATCAGGGGAGGATCTCAGCCATCCAACCAAGGGACGCATGGCACACGATTGATTTTGGTCGCCATTCTGGCTACCGAGACTTTGAAGTACAAGGGTCAAGAGAAAAGGAACGAAAACTCCCGATGGGAGAATCCTTGAAATACATTAAGGTTCATTGTGACCGTCCATATTAAATCAAATCTAGCCATTGATTGCATATTAGCCGTTTCGACATTCCGGCTACTGAGACTTTGAAATACAAGGGTCGAGAGAAAAGGAACGAGAATTCCCAGTGGGAGAATCCTTGAAATACATTAAGGTTCATCGTGACTATCCATATTAAATCAAATCCGGCCATTGATTGCGGATTAGCCATTTCAGCATTTCGGCTACTGGGACTTTGAAGGACAAGGGGTTGGCTCCTTGCCATCCCCAAATCGCGAAATGCGAAAGAGCCTTTAGTGTTGGGCCCATGACCCTAGCGCCAGGGTTGTATGGAGTATGGCCAAAGAAAGTGAGCACGCAGGGCCAGGGTTGTTCAATGGAAAAATGATCATGGTCGTCAATTTTTAAAGTTGATCCAACCGTTGATCCTGGAGGGTCATTTCACGAGTTTGGGCACCAGGAAATTTGAAGGTAGGCGAAATAGAAAACCCCAAAATAAAAAATGATGAAACACCCTTGGAGAGAGGCACCAGGTCATGGCCCTGGGTTACATTGATGACAGTGCCAGAAGAAAGGGAGGCTAGCCTCTGAGATTTAGAGAGCAGGCACGTGGTCTTCTCCTAAGCATACCATCTCGGCCACTCCCTGGGGAAGAAGTTAATAAAAATCGAGCAGGTAGATGAAACCTCAACTCGATCCATGAATGAAAGGTATGGGAGGCCTGGAGAAATCAACCCATGGTACCCTTGTGTGCAGGTCCCCCTGCAAGAGCCATGCTGAGTTAAGGTGGCGTCGGACGAAGGAGTTCCATCCAAGTTTGGCTGAAGAGACTCCACGCCCTAGAGGTTCGAGCACGCCTCTGCTGGGCGAATTTTTCTGAGTATATATACTCAGTTTTTCTATTTTTGTAAAGATGGATGGTAGAGTAGAGCTCCCGACTATAATGTTTTAATGAAACACTGGTTTTCCTAGCTATGTATCTGTATGTGAAATTTCTTGTTTAATGAAAGAAAACTCTCTTTTTCATCTGGTTTCTATCCCATACTAAAAGAGTTCATGATCGACTGATTCACATGAATCATTGTGACTATGTTATGATAAAGGTTTTATTGTAACACTGTTATGTTCTTTTAGTGTTTCTGTAATTTGAATATAAGATGCTCTTGTGTTCAAGTTTTTCTTCTACAGGCTATTAGAAGTTCGATGCCTACAATAGACCTTTGCATTTCCTCACAGAAGTCTTCCTCCTACTCACCCTTATTACAACTCATTGTCTGAAGTTAAATCAAGACCTCATCTGCTTGTGCATGTCTGGCCTAGTTTCTGAGTTAGAACAATATTGTTCTGAGTTTACTTCCATTCATCACCCTTTATCAACAAATAGTGACATAAACTGATGGGCCTCAGGCTCACTCCTACTGCAATTTTGGAGTGACTTCTGAAGCCAGCATTTTTGGCGCCGTTGCCAGGGACGAAGTTGAAAATTTTCCTTGGGATCGAACGACATCGAGCCTCTAATTTTGAAGGTGCATCAGGCATCAAATCCCTACGAGATTTCTACTGTGCACCTAGAGACTACATTGTGACCACTGCACTGTGGTGAACCTGTTGTTTTAGTTTTGGCTTCCAGAGGTAGACACATGCGGTCCCATCCACAACTGCCTCTAGCTACGCCTAAAGATGATCCGGAGAAACTTCCATCGCTGAACCAGGTAATTTGCCATCTCCTTCTGTAGAAACTCCATTTCTTCTTCTCAGCTTCCTAGCAGACCTTTTCTTGAAGTTTCCCATTTTTTGAATTTTGGAAGTGTTCCTGCTAATTTTTACCCTCCTGGTCTGGGATTGGAGGGGGAAATCCTTGTCACTCCCCTCTCCCCTGAAGCGGTACCTTGGCGTAGACCTAGGACCACAGAAGATTTTCCCACTCCTAGCTTTACCACCCCTCCTCTTATTACTATTGTTGCTACTGCACAGAGAGAAGCATCTGCTGACTCAAGCCCCTTATCCTTCTCTCTGAATCCCCCATTGTTTCCCCTTCTACCTGGAAGCTCATTTCCAGTATCCCATGTTCGAGCTCCTTCTCCTCTGAGTTCTCCTTCACCTAATATTCCTATGGCAGGAGCAAATCCCCCCATGACCAGAATGGAGGCTATAATAGCTACTAGGTATGCTCCCCTTTTGTTACCTCAGCCTCTCAATGCCCTTCCAACAGATGGCTACCTTAAGCAGTTGCCCAAGTTTACAGGCGAAGGGGGCATAGCTGTAGAAGAACACCTTGAAGCCTTTTACAATTTTACAGATGATCATGTTATCATGCATGCAGACGTATGAATGCGGATTTTCATCCATAGCCTTGAAGGCAAGGCTAGAAAGTGGTTTAGGGCCCTACCTCTTGGATCTATCGATGGGATTGAGGCTTTAGCTAATGCCTTTTTGAGATAGTGGGGAGACAAAAAAGACTTCATGTATTACATGACAGATTTTGGGTCTTTGAAGAGAAAGGAAGGAGAGTCTGTCTTTGATTTCTCCAAGAGATTCAATAAAATATACAATAAGATCCCTGTTGAGATAAATCCCTCAGAAACCTCTGCTAAAATCACTTATGCTAGCACTTTTGATCTGGATTTCTTCCTCTTGTTGAGGGAAAGGAGAGCCACTACTCTGGCTCACATGCAAGATGCAGCCGTGGAAGTAGAATCTAACATATTGGCTATTGATCGACTCAGGAATAAGGCTAATAGAGACATATCCAGGAAGAGACCTAAAGCCTCCCCATCCAATTCCTCTCCCCTTCCCCTTCAGATGGATGAGGTAACTAAAGTGCTAAAATCGATTTCGGCTAGAATGGAAAGGTGGGAGTTAGAAGGGAAGCCCATGTACATAAATCCTCAAAATAATGATAATAGAGGCTTCGGGAGGCCTAGTAACAATGTGCCACAGGATTTTCCAAGGGAACAAAGGAGAAAAGACAGAGTTGATTAGAGGATTCAAACTCCTCTCCAAAATAACCTAGTTTCTCATGAGGAAGGAGAGGAGATAGATGAGCTTGACCCTGAAATTCACTATATTGAAGACACTTCCCCTTTTCCCCATTTGACTCAATCTGCATATGAAGAATCCCTTATGAACATTCAAATCAATGAGTTGGGTAAAGGGGAAAAGGCCAACAACACTCCTAAAAGATACCATCTCAGGTCAAAGAAGAAAGAAGGGAATTTTGATAACCATGATCAACCCCTCATAGCAAAAAGGCCTGCTAAATCTGCAACAATCACTACTAAAGAAAATAAAACTCATAATACTTCGCCAACAGCCAAAGAACCTGTCTCTAAGGTAAGGGAAGCTCCTAAGCCTCTTTCCTCCTTTATTTTTGAGCACGAAATTCAAAAGATTAGAATTCCCATACCCCTCTCAGAACTAGTTAAAAATGAAGATTTCAAAAGGTCCCTCTCCAAACTGCTACAATCTGAGTCCCCCCAGCCTTCCACAGACTCAGTAAATCTTCAAGATGAAAAGCCACCAGTCGTCCTAGGTCCCATGGTAGAAGACAAAGATGATTCATCCCCTCCTTTCTATACATCTCTGAACATACATGATAAGGTGCTACATAATTGCCTCATGGATTCAGGAGCTTCCCACAACCTTATGCCCAAAATAGTCATGGAAGAATTGGGACTGGAAGTGACAAAGTCTTATCACGATTTGTACTCTTTTGATTCAAGGAGGGTGAAATGCGTTGGAGTCATCAAAGACTTGGTGGTCGCTTTATTTCAGCTGCCAATGAAGATTGTGGTCATGGAAATTGTAGTAGCTGATGTTCCCCCCAAGTTCGACATGTTGTTGTCAAGATCCTGGATTAAAAAACTTGGAGGAACATTATATATGGATTTCACATATGCCACCCTTCTAGTCTTTGGAGGGGAACACAGGAAGTTGTACAGAGAAGCTCAGCTGGCCTACATTGTTAGTGATGAAGAAGACCCCACCAATCATCCTATCTTTGCACTTGACACTGATTTGGGGTCTATTTTATTGCAGCTCACTGATACTTCTGAAGCCCCTTTTCAAATCAGAAAGCAACCCATATTTAATCATGAGATACCTCCTCCAACCACCTCTGTTTGGAAGATGTTCTTCGAGATAGATTCTTCTAGCGAAGGCTCTGGCGCTGGAGTGGTTTTTGTGTCGCCTTGTTAGGAAACCATATCCCTGTCATACAAGCTAGAATTTTAAACTACCAATAATGTGGCAGAATATGAGCAAAAGAAATGGGAATTAAGGGGGTAGCAGTGTTTGGAGATGATGAGTTGATAATCCAACAAGTCAGAAATGCTTATCGGGCTAAGCATCCTCAACTCGGGAGTTACAAAAATGAGGTGTGGGACCTGATTGATAATTTCTTCTCAGCTTTCAACATCTCTTTTATTCCAAGAGAGGAAAATACTTTGGTCGATTCCTTAGTTGTCTCAACTAGTCTGTTTAGGATCCCTCTGCTACCTAAGATCAAATATAATGTTGAGATAAGATATAGGCCATCTGTACCGGACAATATCAAGCATTGGAAGGTATTCGAAGACGTTCTTGAAATCAAAAAATTTCTTCATTCTGTCGATGAATTTTTTGCATTGCACATTGATCAGGATCTTGATCTCGAAAGTTACCCTCACCCTGAGGTATTTTTAAATAAAATTGCTAATCACCATATTATTCATCTGCCTAGCAATCACATTCCAAAGGGACTAGTACCTTTAGAAAGACTGTTCGATGGAAATGATGTGGCAGTAAAGGGTAGGGTTTCAAATGAAGATGTTGATACAGTGGAGTGCAACATCAACAGATAGGAGGAGCCTAAGTTTGTCAAGTTTTCAAGCAGTTTGACCAAAGAGTAGAGGGACGAGTATACCTAGTTATTAAGAGAATTTGCTGATGTGTTTGCATGGACCTATGAAGACCTCAAGACATATGACACATCTGTCATTGAACACAAGATCCCACTGAAGGAAGAGGCTAAGACCTTTAGGCAGAAGCTAAGACAGATAAATCCCATGTTGTTTCCTATCATGGAGAGAGAAGTGAAGAAGTTGTTACATGCCCAAATCATTGTCCCCTTGACATATTCTGAGTGGGTGGCCAATTTGGTCCCGGTGAGGAAGAAAAGTGGAGAAATCAGGCTCTGTGTTGATTTCAGGAACCTGAACAGGAGCTCAAAGAAAGACAACTATCCCTTGCCCAACATGGTACACATATTGCGGAGGGTAACTGGTGCATTTTGGATATCCATGATTGATGGTTTTTCTGGCTATAATCAAATATCAGTCATGCCTGAGGACAGAGAAAAAATAGCCTTCACCACTCCTTGGGGCACATTCATGTATGCTAAAATGCCTTTTGGATTAATGAATGCAGGAGAAACATTTCTGTGAGCCATGGACATAGCCTTCATCGGGGAGAAATATCAGTTTGTGGTGATTTATTTGGATGACATCACAGTCTTCTCCAAGTTTGATAAAGAACACTGTTGTCACTTGAGGAAAGTTTTCTTGAAATGCCAGAGTTTTGGCCTTTCCTTAAATCCCAATAAATATTTGTTTGCTATGAAGGAGGGGAAGTTGTTAGGCCATATAGTATCATCAGAGGGAGTGATAATTGATCCTAGCAGGGTAGAGGCAATTCAGACCCTGTCACTTCCCAGGTCTAGAAAGGAAGTCCGGGTTTTTTTAGGGAAGATTAACTTTTTAAGGAGGTTCATCTCAAATTTTGCTGAGTTGGTGAAACACATCACAACCATGCTCAGAAGGGGAAATGAAGTAAAATGGACTACTGAACCCAGGGAATCTTTTGTCCAAATAAAAAAGGCATTGACTGAGGCACCTATGTTGATCAGTCCTGATTATTCCAAGGATTTCCTAGTTTTTTCTTTTGCTTCTTTTGATACAGTAGAAGCGGTCTTATTGCAGAAAAATGAGGAGGGGCAAGAGCAACCCATTTCCTTTTTCAGTAAGGCATTAAGAGATGTAGAAATCAGGTATGAGATCATGGAGAAATAGGTCTATGCCTTGGTGAAAGCTCTCAAATCTTTCAGTGTCTATGACTTTCACTCAAGAGTGACTGCATACGTTCCTTCTGCCTCTATGAAAGAAATCCTTATATAGCCTGACATAGATGGGAGAAGAGGTAAATGGATTGCCAAGATCCTTGAGTTCGGCCTGGAGATAAAGCCCACCAAGTTGGTTAAAGGGCAGGGTTTATCTAAGCTACTGGTTGAATCCAATTGCAGGGCCTTGGGGGTTAGCTTCATCAATGCTTACTCAGAAAATCAACAAGCTGAGTTGTCTAGCAAAATCTCTCAGGGTGAAGAAGTTTTTAACAACCCAGTAAATGGGCATTTCCTGAAGAAATGTTTTGTTTGAGCCTTAGACGGCTCCTCTGTTTTTGTAAATATTGTTTTTCTGTTTATTTTCAGCTTAATAAATGACTCCATATCCCAACAGAAGGCAACTGGAACTACAGAAGGAGTTCTTAGATCATCACAGGGATGACTCTATCCCCCATGGAGCCTAATGTTAGCGCTAATTCTTGCAAGCGGGGTGTTTCTCTCTGATTTCAAGCCCTTGCTATAAAATGCAAAGAAATGGGGTTTAAAAACCCATCAAATGCATTTTATTCAAACGCTGCAGTCATGAGCACCCAAGTGTAGCATGCATAAAATCTCCATTTCGGGCTTAAAATGATAGCAAACGGGTGATAAAGTATTCAATGGAAAGGATCTATCATCAAGGAAGATCGACGGACATCGGGTAAACCAGGACCATGAAGTTGCTTGGAGTTTAACGCAGTGCAGAGGCCTAAGACAAAGCGCCCATATTCTACGAAATGATCACGGTCGTCCGATCTAGTTGGGACATGTGGTGTGCGATTAAGTCTTGTGGCTATTTCAGCTACCGGGGTTTTGAAAGACAGGGGGTCACTCCTCCCTTGCAGTTTGAATCGCCGAAATCGTGAAATGCAAAGGCGCCTTTGGGTGTGGTCCCACGGTCCTGGTGCCCAGTCACGAGGTAGCAGGGCTAAAGTGGGGGTCGGTTGAATTTATGCGCTCATTGAGAGGCGAGCGATCAGGACCATTGATCAAGGGAGGATCTCAGCCGTCCAACCAAGGGACACGTGGTGCATGATTGAGTCTGGTCGCCATTTCGACTACCAGGACTTTGAAATACAAGGGTCGAGAGCAAAGGAACGAGAACTCTCAGTGGGAGAATCCCCAAAATACATTAAGTTTCATTGTGACCATCCATATTAAATCAAATCTAGCCATTGATTACAGATTATCCATTTCGACATTCCAGCTACCGGGACTTTGAAATACAAGGGTTGAGAGCAAAGGAACGACAAATCCCAGTGGGAGACTCCCCAAAATACATTAAGGTTCATCGTGACCATCCATATTAAATCAAATCCTACCATTGATTGCGGATTAGCCGTTTCGACATTTCGGCTACCGGGACTTTAAAGGACAAGGGGTCGGCTCCTTTCCATCCCCAAATCATGAAATGTGATAGAGCCTTTAGTGTTGGGCCCATGACCCTAGCGCCAGGTTTGTATGGAGTATGGCCAAAGAAAGTGAGCATGCAGGGCCAGGGTTGTTCAATATAAAAATGATCGTGGCCATCAGTTTTTAAAGTCGATCCAACCATTGATCCTGGAGGGTCGTTTCGCGAGTTTGGGCACCAGGAAATTTGAAGTCAGGGGAAGTAGAAATACCCAAAAGAAAAAATACTGAAACACCCTTGGAGAGAGGCGCCAGGTCATGGCCCTGGGTTACATTGATGGCAGTGCCAGAAGAAAGGGAGGCTAGCCTTCGAGCTTTAAAGAGCAGGCACGTGGTCTTCTCCTGAGCATACTGTCTTGGCCACTCCTTGGGGAAGCAGTTAATGAAAATTTAGCAGGTAGATGAAACCTCAGCTCGAGCCATGAATGGAAGGTATGGGAGGCTTGGAGCAATCAGCCCGTGGCACCCTTGTGTGCAGGCTCCCCTGTAAGAGCCATGCTGAGTTAAGGTGGCATCTGACGAAGGAGTTCCATCCAAGTTTGAATGAAGAGACGCCACGCCCTGGAGGTTCAAGCACGCCTTTGCTGGGCAAATTTTTCTGATACTTAGTTTTTCTATTTTTGTAAATATGGATGGTAGAGCAGAGCTCCCAACTGTAATGTTTTAATGAAGCACTAGTTTTCCTGGCTATGTATTTGTATGTGAAATTTCTTGTTTAATGAAAGCCAGCTCTCTTTTTCATCTGGTTTCTATCCCATACTAAAAGAGTTCATGATTGACTGATTCACATGAATCATTGTGACTGTGTTATGATAAAGGTTTTATTGTAATGTTGTTATGTTCTTTTAGTGTTTTTGCAATTTGAATATAATATTCTATTGTGTTCAATTTTTTCTTCTACAGGCTGTTAGAAGCTCGATGCCTACAACAGACCTTTGCATTTCCTCACATAATTCTTCCTCCTACTCACCCTTATTACAACTCACTGTCTGAAGTTAATTCAAGACCTCATATGTTGGTGCATGCCTGGCCTTGTTTCTGATTTAGAACAATATTGTTCTGAGTTTACTTCCATTCATCACCCTTTATCAACAAATAGTGACATAAACTGATGGGCCTCAACCTCACTCCTGCTGCAATCCAGGAGTGACTTCTAACGCCAACAATACCAAATCCTTTAAACAATCTTCTCCAGAAATTTGAAGTAAACTTTGCATCTCTATCTGAGACCATTTCCTTAGAGATTTCATGCAACCTAGCAATTTCCCTCATGTAAATTTATGCAATATTAGTTGTTGTATGAGTCATTTTCATGGGAACAAAATGAGAAACCTTTGTTAATTTATCCACGATTACCATTATCGAATCATGTTGCCCTCATTTCCTGGGAAATTTAGTTATAAAATCATTGGTTACCACTTCCCATTTCTTCTTTGGAATTGACAATGGTTGTAGAAGTCCCGTTGGGTGTCTATTCTCAACTTTCACTTTCTGACATTCCATATATTTGGTAATGTAATCATAAACATTCTTCTTCATCCCAGGCTAAAAGAATTGGCTTATCATTGCTGCAATTGTTTTCTAGTAACCATGATGTCCGACATATGGAAGATTATGCATTTCTTTAAACACTAAATTCCCAAGTTCTCCAGAACTAGGAATATAAATTCTATTTTTATGCATAAGTAATCCATCTTCCTTCATCTCATACTCTTTAATTTTCTGTTGTAGACTTTCTTTTACCTATAGGTAATGTTGTTTTGTAACAACAACATTTAGAATTCTTTTATCTAAATCTGACTAATGCATAGTAATGGTTGTAGCATGCATGATATGTACTCTTCTGCTAAGTGCATCAATAACTTTATTTTCTTTT
>JZKD02S2087833.1:112507-125884 GCA_000966675.3 Picea glauca
CATGTCCATGATGCGTTCCAATCAAATATCCCTTCACTAGCAAAAGTGAACAGTATTTAAAGTAATCCTGGATACAAATACTCATATCTCATAGGATAGAGTTGAATCTTCCAAAATCAAGTAATATTAGAAAAATAGTAGATTGGAAACCACTCATACAAGAGTTGGTTTATTCAAAACTAAATCAAATTTTTTATAAAAACATATAGAAGGAGAAACTATTAATCATTTAAGCGTATAATTGCAAATATTTCTTCCAAGTAATCAACAATAGAATCTCCCATTTCCTGAGAATAGCAAAACCAATTTTATATATTAGAAAAATCAATTGCTAATTACTAATTATTATTATTAAAGGACTAGCTATAAAATTGAAGATTCTATAGCTTGTCTTAATTTTAGTAAATGAAATCAAAACTCAAATCTACTTATTTAGACTTAGATTACAGAAATCAATGAAATGAAAATAAAACGTTTTACCATTAAAAATCAGCTAGAGAGCGATCAATCAGTTCATTGTTTATAATTACTTTGACACTGGTTGTATTCTTAATGACTATGTTTCCAGATCTCTTGATTCGATTCTTCTCCCTTTCTGCATGTGTCTTGATATCAAGGTTTTCTTGCTTCAACAGATCGTTCTGAGTAGTCAAATTTTTAATTTGGAACTGTAAGAGAGGAACATCGATATAGTAATGCTCTAACCAACAGAGGAAGCTATCACAGGGTACTGGGGAGATGGAAGATCGACACAAGACACAATTGACCAGGGGTGCTTCAACCTTACCTATTGATTGTTTCAAAATGTGGTCAATACCCAAAAACCCTTTTTTACCCTTAAGACATGGGGGTAAATTGGTCACGAAATCATATGGCTCAACATGGGTGATAACCTCTCTCTTGGAACACTGAATTTCAGGATCTTCCCATGCTATGAAATCCTCTATATCACGATCTGAACCCTCATCGATATCAATCAGATCGATCGAGCTCATATGAGTATCCTTTTGGTTCCTTAATTTTCTAGAGATTAGGCGACCGACCGACCTTATTCTTGAAACACAAATCTATGCATTGTTGTTTTGTTCCTTTACAAAGTTTCTTGACATTAGACTTAACATTAACGTTCAAACTATCATCGTTCTCAGGCACACAAAGGTCATTTCCTTTCAATTCATTAGTCGCTTGTTCTGGAGATCTTGCAGGCGAAAACCTACACGGTGATCCTTTATCTAGAGGGGTTTTATCAGTAAACTCTGGTCTATTAATTGAATTAGAAAAATGGTTTTCAACCACTGGATCATCTGAGTTAGGATTTTCTATTAAAAGAGGGTTTGTTGTAGGATCAGCCTGGGCGAATCCATTCCTCATAAAAAAGGTCTCCTAACTATCACCTATGGTCGACAAATGATACACCAACAATATTTTAACAAGTCCATGGTGGAATAGACTCGAATTGACACCCTGTCATTTGTAACATTTGGACATCTTATAGAGGCTCATCAATAGGTAAAAGGGAATATCTAAATTGAAACCTATGAAATTCATGAGCAAACAGATATGGTATAGAAAAACCAATCCATATCAACCTTCGCATGTAACAAATTATTTCAGAATTAACAACAAACTATGCCATCTAGGTTTTAACAGAGCAATAGGAATACCTTTGACGCAACAAGTGGTTTTACAAGATGTCATAAACAGACTCCACGAGACTTCTTCTATTCAGGCATTTTTAAACGAACTCTCGCCCTTTGATGGAAGCCCTGTTGCTTTGCTCATGAATTCCTCGGTCAATTCTAACTGTATGTCTCCAATCTTGGCTTTGAAACCATCAAAGGTTTGTGCAAAGGCTTTTGCCACCTGAAGATCATAACCCTCAATTTTTTTGAGGAATACATCCCAGCCATGAATCTTTAGGTCATCGATAGCATTGTCATGGGATAATAATGCTTGGCATACGTTTGTCTCTATGCGAACGACGGGTGCCATGACCACTGTAGCAAGGATGCAACAGAGATTACTCAAAATAGTTTTAGGTTCCAATCGTGCGAGCAACAGAAACAGGTCTGATCAGAGAGTGAAAACATGGAAATAGCAGAGCCTGTGGGTTATCATAACTCGGATAGTGAGAGAGAAAACTAGAGGGTTCATTTTATTCCTTACCATCTCTCACGATGAATGCCAAAAACTACAGAGTACAAAACCCTATGCAGATAATGAATAGCTTCATTAATGTTTTGAGCCAGCAAGGTAAGGTGAAAACGCGAGTACATCACATCTGTACTCATTGGCATAAATGTTGATACGACCATTAAACTTATGAAAAGAATATCAAATAATTAACCAAATTTTTTCATGCACCAAAACAATTCGACAATGAACTATCGAACCATTGAATTCATAACAACGATATTAAAACCAAAAAAATCGAAAATGGATCAATCAACCATTTCATGAGATTTGCATTTTAATTACACATGGATGGTTTTTTAAAGGATATTTCTAAGGCAAAAAATTATTAAACCAAGCCGAGTTTTATGTTTAATTCATGCTTACAATCATGAATTAAAAATAAAACAAAAGAAAAATGAAAACAATAAAAATTTAATAAGGTAAGGTTTAATCCAACAATCATTTTGAAACTCATAAAAATGTTCACAAACTTGAGGTGATGGAAAAAACAGAAAAGTGTAATATCTTTTGATCGTGTTAAATATAAAAAATCATGTGTGGCTTCCAACAATGACGACGTACTGGGCGAAGTAGTTATCTCTACATCACCATAAAATTCATGTTAGGGAGAATCAGAAAAAATGAAATTGACAACAAGTCAAGCATTATGATCAAAACTCAGAAAATATCATAGTCTAGCATCAGATGCGTTTCTATCAAAATGCAATCTGGTATCAGATTTTGATTACGAGCAAAATGTTGTTTAGGTAACCGACTCTGATACTATTGACAGGGCCACTGCTGTCAGCAGACATTTATAGCCAAGGCAGGGATGTCATTTAACCCACTCTAACACCTCTATCCTATCCAAGAGTCATCCATCCATGATAAATAACATCTTTACTTATGATCAACTCCAAAAATACATACCTGCAAATTTTCTTAAACCCGACATTGCTTCGCTGCCAGTAGGCCTGTTCAGTACCCCGACAAAGTTGCCTTGGCATCATGCATGCATTTACTCGCTGCTAGCAGACCTGTTCAGTGTCTCGGCAGGTTTAAAGACACTTCCCACACCTTGCAGTGCTTTCAACTCTCTAGAATTTGTTTACAAATTTACAGAAATTTTATGATATTCAAGAGAGCGGGGTGATGCTGAAAATCTTGGATTTTGGAAACAAAACTTTATCTTTTTCAACTTATTTTCTTGTTTGACAACCTTCATCATGATCTGAACACTTAGATTTTTGTTAAGAAACCATCTCGAGGATAGGAAGGTATAATCGAGTTGTTTTCCTTAAAACAGGGACAACGTTAAGATTTTTATTAATGATAATCGTGTCTTCTCATAATTTTAAAGAGAAACCAGGAACGTTGTTTTGAACAGAAATTTACTTCTGCTGATTTGAGTTTTAGCATTTACAGCACTGGTGCTTTAAAGAACTGTCAAATGTTGCTCATGGGTAAAAATTATGATTTTTCTTCAACAAATGAAATGATGATTCAGACATAATTATTCAGAAAACAAATAAAAAACAAGCAAAATTAAAAGAACCAAAATTATAAAACAGAAAAGAAAATTAAAAAAATATGTACAAAGGGGTGGATCTAAGATCATCAAGTGAAATACCTTTTGAGAGCCTGGCCATTCACTGGGAAAGTGTCTGGCTGTCCCTCCAAATTATGCAGACGAAAAGAGCTGGGACCTAATTTTTCAGAAATTACAAATGGTCCCAACCACAGATTCTGGAACTTGGAGTGTTCCCCCTTTCCCTCGTGAGCTTTGTCCCACTTAAGAACCAAGTCTCCGACATCGAAATTCCTATCTGAAGAGGAATTTGAATCAAACCATATTTTTACAATCTGTTGATGCTGATCCAGTTTCTTCTTTTCTTGTTCTCTTACTTCCTCCAATTTTAACAAGGCATTAATTCGTATTTCTAAGGGAGGGCACTCCTCTTCTTGAAATTTTTGCGACAATTGCAGAGAGGGAAGGTAAAATATGTGGAGGGAGAATTGCTTCTCTTCCATAGACTAGAAAGAAAGGGGAATTACCAACAGAGGATTTTGGGGTCACCCTATCAACCCAAAGTGCATTATATAGTGCATTGTGCCAGTTCTTGTGATTTTCTGAAATTGTCCTCTTGATTAAATTTTTGTTCGTTGATTCTGCTAGGCCATTTCCTTGAGTATAGTAGCTTGCAGAATACTTCATTTTGATCCCTTTTTCTAGAGAAAAGATGTTCATATCAAGGGTTGAAAAGTAAGAGGCGTTATAAAAAACCAGACATTCGAGAATGCCAAATCGAGTGATAATATGAGAGTTAAGGAAAGATACTACTTGATTCGTATTCACCACTTTCAAAGGTGCGGCTTCGGACCATCTAGTAAAATAATCTATTGTTGTAAGGATATAATTGTGCTGTTGTGAAGAAGAAGGATTAATCGGTCCTATGATGTCAAGGCCCCATTGCTAAAAAGGATAATCTATAGTAATGTGCTGCAAAGGGAATGCTTCATTTTTCACCCGTCCTGCATCGTTTTGGCAGATTATGCATTTACGACACAACGTATGGGCATCTTTAAACAAAGTGGGCCAATAGTACCCAACTCTTAGCACTTTTTGGGCAGTGGTATCTCCACCGAAGTGATCAACAACTTCACGTGCATGAAGTTCAGATAACACTTTCTTCGACTCTTCCTTTTCTAAAAAACGCATAAGAACACCATCAAAATTCTTTCGAAATAATACATCATTTATTAACTGGAAAGATGCAGATTTTAGCCTGAGTGCTCTTTTTTTCTAGGATCAATATTGTGATGATCAGATCCATGTGTCAAATAAAATTTAATGTTCTCATACCAAGAATTGGTAGTAACTTGTGCACAACTGATTTGTTTTTCGTTTTGCTGATTTACAGTTAAGGTGCTAATTTGACTTTCTTGTTCTTCAAATGAATCATCCACTAGTTTACATAGGCCTTGACCTCTAACAATCTGTGCAAGTGTTATTTCGAGGTCATATTCCTGTAATGACGTCATCCAATTTTCCATTTTTTCACCCAGTTCTTTTTGTACTAACAGGTTTCTTACAGCTGGGTAAGGAATAATAACCTTATTTTGTAAATAATTTCTCCGACAAATAATTTTGTAAATCCCTTTTATCTGGAAGTTCAGATGTCGTTTTAGTTGGGATTTTTTGGCTATATTTGAACCAGTTTCTACTGATTTCTTGCTGCCAAGATCATTGTTTTTACTGTTTTCAGTGATACTTTGAAGCATTTTCTGCAAAATAAGGGGAAATTTCAGTAGCTCAAAAATAGAAATATTAGCTCTCAGTTTTTTTAGATCTTCAATCAAATAGTATTCTAAAACTGGGGCTGCTAATATTTGTTTACTTTCAGCTTTCTTTGACTATTTTGGAAACACATTTTTACTCTCTTCAGAAGGGGGTTTGTTTTGCGTTTTGCTTCTTGTGTTGTAGGGGTGAACAATTTAAAATTTTTCTTGGAAGATACTGTCTGAGAAGTGACCGAAGATAGTGGGTGATGATTCCTCCTCTTCCGGTACTTCTTCCTCAACTACATCTTCAGAATTTTCGAGAGGTGAAAAAACAAAATTATCATGTGCTTCTAAGATGGTTTGCAAAGCATACTGTAAACTTTCAAAATTTAGACCTTCAATAGTCGGGTTTGGCCGGTTGGGAGGAAAAGGTTTTCTAAAAGGAGGTTTAAAACTTCCTTTTCTTATGGATGCCTCTTCGGCTAATCTCTTCAAGTCAACGACCTAATTGGACAGTTTTTGGAAAGATTTCTGCAAGCTTTCTAAGTCTAAATTTTCTGGTTGATTTTTAGTTTGAGGTGGCCTAGTAAGGATCTCTATTTTCTTTTTAGAGGATGAAGTTGTTTCATCTTCACTATTAATATTGTCTTTTAAGCTTAAAATATTCTTTTCAATTTGGCTTGCCTCCTCGAAGGCCTCTAACAATGTGTTCTTTTTAGACCTTTTGACCTATATGGCTATATTATTGTGCAAGGCTTTAGCATAATATGCAATGATTAAACTTTCAACGAGCATCGAATCTGCAGGGATTTTATTCTTTAAAGTGAGAAATATTTGGTTAAAGTCTTTCACTTTTTCCTTAGGATTCATTTTTAGGCTGGAGAGTTCCATAACTAAGAATTTAGGAGATTTTTCATCTCCAAATTTTTCCAAGAAACAAGTTTCAAACTTATCCCAAGAGACGATGTTTTGGGGTTGTTGAGAAAAATACCATGTGGAGGCATTTCCCTCAAAAGTATAAGGGAATAATTGGCATACTACATCCTTGTGTTCAACACTTTAGAGTCTAATGGCTAACATAAATTTTTTGATGTGATCTTCAGTGGATTGTTTCGAATTTGGATCAAATTTGGGCAACCATTTCTCTGGATGTTTTGATAATGGGTGTTGGGATTTGGGTACAACCACGCCATCTTGATCGAGCCAAGGTCTGGCAGGATTGTTTTGTTTTTCCATGGGAGTTTGTGGTGTTGAAGGCTAAGATGGTTTTGATGAAGAGATGCCTTCGTCTGGATATTCTCCTTCTGAAGAGGGCAGAGACGAACAAGGTGGGGAAGGTGGGCTACCAGATCCTCCAGCTCCAAGGATAGGTGTTTCAATAGGAGTGATAGTATTATCACCTAAAGGGTTTTGGAGTAGACCAATGCCTTGAAGTTGTTCTCGAATATCCGAGAAATCTAGGGGTTGATTAAGTGGCCTACTAGGTTGTCTCATATAGGATAAGGCACTATGCATTCTTATGAGTGACTGACGAACAATTTATTGGACGTCGGACCCTTGAGGAACTGTTGTCACTGGTTCAATGGGAATCTCAGGGTTATCGTTTGAGGTAGTTGTTGTTTCAAGTTTAACGTTGTTTTCTGAGTGACTATGCATTACGACAAGGGAGAGAGTGTGTGCGAGAGGAGTCTTGCGGCCTCCACATGCCATCAATTGAATTCAAGCCCTCCTAACGCCATTTGTTGGCAGGCGTAAGTGACACACCGTCAACTGGAAGGATGGATACAGACCAGGGTTGTCTAATTAACCCAAGACGTTTGGTATAATCTATCCGAACGGGTTTAATGGCTCTATTAGCCAACTAGGATCCTAAAACAAAAATAAATAAATAAATAAACTACTCTAAAGATATAACTATAATACTATGTATATGAATCTAATCTTACAAGTGTTTAAAACATAAATATGAATATGTGATAATGAACAGGGTATTTACAAATTGCAAGTTTTGGTGGATGTCTTGCGAAATCAATGTTTTTGTAATTGTTTACGAAGCAGATAAAGAAACCACATATTTTTATATTTTCTGTTTTATAATTTAAAATCTAAGAACTCAAAAAGATACTAATACAACATAATATGAAACAAGAACAGAATAATAGTCACAACCAATTTAAACTGTCTTATTTCACTAATAAATAAACTAATAACAAAAATTGAATGGGAATAAAACTAACCTGAGATTAGTCTCATACTGTGTCTATATCCCTGTGCAATCTAGACTTCAAGCTATCTTGCCTATGAGATAAATCTGTAACAGGCTTGTGTTAACATCTCTAGAATAAACTCAAGGTGTTTTTGGGAGTAGGGATATAAGAACAGAGTAATAAACATATAGATCCAATGACCTTGTAATGATGAATATTTACAGTAAAAGAAATTTTAATGTGAAGCATTCATTTGATACATCAACTTAACATCAAGCATAAATCATGATATTAAAGTGAAATAACGATCACATATATAATATATGAAACAACAAGTTATAGACAAAATTTAAAGCGTTGAATAAAATGAAACATTATATGCTAATGAGGCTAAAGTTGTATAACATATTAATATTCCATAATGTAAGAGACAAAGCATAAATGGAATAGTGTCATGCTAGTCTAAAGCCGAAATGTGAACAACTTGTACATATAGTCTTGGGAATTACATGTCCATAATGTGTTCCAATCAAATATCCCTTCACTAGAAAAAGTGAACAGTATTTAAAGTAATCTTGGATCCAAATACTCATATCTCATAGGATAGAGTTGAATCTTCCAAAATCAAGTAATATTACAAAAATAGTGGATTGGAAACCACTCATACCAGAGTTGGTTTATTCAAAATTAAATCAATTTTTTTATAAAACATATAGAAGGAGAAACTACTAATAATTTAAGCGTATAATTGCAAATATTTCTTCTAATTAATCAGCAGCAGAATCTCCCATTTCCCGAGAATAGGAAAACCAATTTTATATATTAGAAAAATCAATTGCTAATTAATAATTATTATTATTAAAGGACCAGCTACAGAATCAAAGATTATGTAGCCTGTCTTAATTTTAGTAAATGAAATCAAAACTCAATTCTACTTATTTAGACTTAGATTACAAAAATCAATGAAATGAAAATAAAACGTTTTACCATTAAAAATCAGCTAGAGAGGGATCAATCAGTTCAAAGTTTATAATTTCTTTGACACTAGTCCTATTCTTAATGACTATGTTTCTAGATCTCTTGATTCGTTTCTTCTCCCTTTATGCATGTGCCTTGAGATCAAGGTTTTCTTCTTTCAACAAATTGTTCTGAGTAGTCAAAGTTTTAATTCGAGACCGTAAGACAGGAACATCAGTATAGTAACGCTCTAACCAATAGAGAAAGCTATCATAGGGTACCGGGGAGATGGTAGATCAACGCAAGAAACAATCGACCAGGGGTGCTTCAACCTTACCTGTTGTTTGTTCCAAAAAGTGACCGATACCCGAAAACCCCTTTTTACCCTTAAGACATGGGGCTAAATTAGTCACGAAATCATATGGCTCGACATGGGTGATAACCTCTCTCTTGGAACACTGAATTTTAGGATCTTCTCGTGCTATGAAATCCTCTATCTCATGATCTGAACCCTCATTGATCTCTATCGGATTGATAGAGATCATATGAATATCCTTTCGGTTCCTTAATTTTCTAGAGATCAGGTGATCGACCTTCTTATTCTTGAAACCCAAATCTGCGCACTGTTGTTTTGTTTTTTTACAGAGTTTCTTGACATCATACTTAACATTAACGTTCAAACTATGATGATTCTCAGGCACACGAAGGTCATTTCATTTCAATTCATCAGTCTCTTTTTCTAGATATCTTGCAGGCAGAAACCTACATGGTGATCCTTTATCTAGAGGGGTTTTATCAACAAACTCTGGTCCATTAATTGAATTAGCAAACTGGTTTTCAACCACTGGCTCATCTGAGTTAGGGTTTGCTTTTAAAAGAGGGTTTGTTGTAGGATCATCCTGGGTGAATCCATTCCTCATCAAAAAGGTCTCCCAACTATCACCTATGGTCGAGAGATGATACACCAACAATATTTTAACAAGTCCATGGTGGAATAGGCTCGAATTGACACCCTTTCATTTGTAATGTTTGGACATCTTATAGAGGCTCATCAATAGGTAAAAGGACATATCTAAATTGAAACCTATGAAATTCATGAGCAAATGAATATGATATAGAAAAACCAATCCGTATCGACCTTCGCACGTAACAAATTGTTTCAGAATTAACAACAAACTATGCCATCTAGGTTTTAACAGAGTGATAGGAATACCTTTGACGCAACAAGTGGTTTTACGAGATGTCATAAATAGACTCCACGAGACTTCTTCTATTCAGGCATTTTTAAACCACCTCTCACCCTTTTATGGAGGCCCTGTTGCTTTTCTCATGAATTCCTCGGTCAATTCTAACTGTATGTCTCCAATCTTGGCTCTGAAACCATCAAAGGTTTGTGCAAAGTCTTTTTCCACCTGAAGATCATAACCCTTGAATTTTTTGAGGAATACATCCCAACCATGACTCTTTAGGTCATCAATAGGATCGTCATGGGATAATAAGGCTTGGCACTTGTTTGACTCTATGCGAACGATGGGTTCCATGACCACTGTAACAAGGATGCAATAGAGATTACTCGAAATAGTTTTAGGTTGCAATCACGTGAACAACAGAAACAGGTCTGAACAGAGAGTGAAAACATGGAAATAGCAGAGCCTGTGGGTTATCATAACTCGGATAGTGAGAACAAAAACCAGAGGGTTCATTGTATTGCTTACCATCTCTCGTGATGAGTGCCAAAAACTACAGAGTACAAAACCCTATGCAGATAATGAATAACTTCATTAATGTTTTGAGCCAGCAAGGTAAGGTGAAAATGCAAGTACATCAGGTCTATACTCATTGGCATAAATGTTGATACGACCATTAAACTTATGAAAAGAATATCAAATAATTAACCGAAGTTTTTCATGTACCAAAAAAATTCGACAATGAACTATCGAACCATTGAATTCATAACAACCATATTAAAACCAAAAAATCGAAAATAGATCAATCAACCATTTCATGAGATTTGCATTTTAATTACATATGGATGGTTTTTTAAAGGATATTTCTAAGGCACAAAATTATTAAACCAAGCCGAGTTTTATGTTTAATTCATACTTACAGTCATGAATTAAAAATAAAACAAACAAAAAATGCAAACAATAAAAATTTAATAAGGTAAGGTTTAATCCAACAATCATTTCGAAACTCAGAAAAATGATCACAAACTTGAGGTGATGGAAGCTACAGAAAAGTGTAATATCTTTCGATCGTGTTAAATATCAAAAATCATGTGTGGATACCAACACAAAGTCATACTCACTTAAAAATTCCAGCCATCTTGTTTGCCTGGCATTCAAAGTTGGTTGTTCAGAAAGATATTTCAGACCATTATGGTGCGTTCTTAGTTCAAATCTCTTTCCCATGAGATAATGCCTCCACATCTTCAATGCATGAACTATGGCAGTAAACTCCAAATCATGTGTGGCATAATTCCTCTAATTTTTTTAAATCTTTATCGACTCATAACCAATGACATATCCATTCCAAGTGAGGACTCCACCTAGTCCTTCTTTGCAATCATCTGTACATACCACAAAATTCTCCTTTGGGTCAACAATCTTTAAAATGGACACTAGTAAGTAATTCTTTCAACAGATTAAAATTCTCTTTACACTTTTCTACCCATTCAAATTTAATTCCCTTGTTTTGTAAAGAAGTGATGAGATTAACAATTTTAGAGAATCCTTCTATAGATTTCCTGTAGTATCTAGCTAATTCCATAAAATATATGACTTTTGAAACATTCCTGGGTGCTAGCCATCCTCTAATGGCTTCAATAGTCTCTAGATCCATTGCTATTCCTTGTTTTGAAATAATGTGTCCCAACTAATGGATTTAATCTTGGTAAAAAGAGCACTTACTAAGATTGGAATAAATATGATGATCCCTTAGTATTTGCAATACCAACCTCAAGTGATGTTTGTGTTCTTCTTCTAATTTAGAATGCATAAGTATGTCGTCCAGGGACACAATGACAAACTTATCCAAATAATTTCTGAATATGCTCTTCATTAAGCACATAAAGACAATTGATGCATTGTTCATTCCAAATGGCATCACTACAAATTCATAATGTCCATACCTGGTTCTAAAGGTTGTATTACTAATGTCTTCTTCTTTGATTCTTACCTGGTGGTATCTCAATCTCAAGTCCATCTTTCAAAATATATTTTCTTCTCTTAGTTGATCAAAGAGGTCATCAATTCTAGGTAGAGGGTATTTTTTCTTCACAGTGACTTTATTTAGCTATCTAGAGTCAATACACAGCCTCAATGTTCCATCCTTTTTTTTAGCAAAGAGTATTGGTGCTCCCCATGGTGAAACACTTGGGCATATGTAGTCTTTCTTTAACAATTCTTCCAACTGCATTTGTAGTTCTTTTAATTATGGTGTGCTCATTCTATAAGGTGTCCTTCATATTGGGTCAACTCTTGGTACTAAATCAATAGAGAATTCTATGTCCCTGTTTGGTGGTAATCCTGGTATTTCTTGGAGTACATCTTCAAACTCTTGCAATACTGAATAATCTTCAAGACTTGGTCCTCTTGTCTTTTCTAGTTCCTCCACATGAGTTGCATACAATTGAAACCTTTTATAAAATATCTCTTCAACTGTAAGGATAAAATATTCCTTACCGAAATGGGTCTTGGAATTCCTTTCACAATGCTCTATTTTCCTTCTACGTTAAGGCATGCAAATGTCTTGTTATGGAAATATAGGACAACATGATGTTTGTACAACCAATCCATTCCATTTAGCATATCATAAGATCCTAATGTTATGAGATTCATATCAACAACTGCATTTACTCCATTCATATTTATTAGGTATCCTATGATTGTCTCATTGATCCTTATTTTGGTTCCAGTGGCTAGTTGAACCAAACTTGATTTTTTGAGCTTACTTTTCTCTAAATGTAATCTGTCCATTATGTTAGGATCAATGTAACAATGGATTTCCCATGAGTCAATTAAAATAGAAACACGACGATTAATGATCTTACCTTCCACTTCTATCATATTGTATTGGTATTCTGCTTGTCGATCTTCTAAGGATGCATATATTCTTGGAATATTTCTGCCCATGACTGCTACTATGGTAGCCTCTTGGATGTTTTGCATGGTATTCATTTTGTCTTCTCGGTGAGGGAAATCATTGTTCATGTGATATTCCTTGCATCCTGAACATTTGATTGGTGGTATTCCCCTTTTTCCCAAGGAGTCTTCCTTATTAGAATCATCCTTAGTAGTCTGATCTTGTTTATTTTTATTAGGGTTGTTTTTGTTGAAAGGAGGTTTGAATCCCTTTCTTCTCTAATCATATTTATCCTTCTTCTTATCCTCCTAATACTTCTGCAAAGAGTCTCTACCCTTTCCTTGATCGTATAGGTACTTATCCTTTCTAATAGTCTATGTCAAAGCTCTAGGCTCATCATATTGAATCTTCTCTTTATAAAATGACAACAGTCCACTCAAAAACCTTTGTATCTTCACCTTCTCATCCTTGCTAAACCCCACATACTTCAACAATCCCAAGAAATTATTTTCATATTCTCTCATGGCCATGCTTCCCAACCCGAGTTCAAAGAACTCTTGCATATTCTTGTCATAGAAGTGCTCTGAAAGGTATTCCTTCTAAAAATATCTCGTGAACTGATTCCAATTGATATTACTCTCATTAATGTGCTCCACTTGCTTCAACTGATCCC
>JZKD02S2087833.1:134591-146760 GCA_000966675.3 Picea glauca
TGTCCAACTTTTCCACACATGAAGCATTTTGTCACTCCACCTCTTCCTCTTCCTCTACCTCTAGTACGAGGAAAAATTTTGTTATCAGCATACTCTCCTCTCTGATCAACATACTGCCTTCTCTGTCCAGCATATTTCCCTTTTTGTGAGCTTCCACCTCTCTCAATCTGAGGTTGAGGTTTCTTCTAGTCTTCTTTAGGCTTTTGACTTCTATCTTAGGCCATTGATTTGCCCCTGGCTTGACTTCTACCTCAGCCTCTTTGACCTTGCTTTCGTCTTAGCTTCTCTTCCACCTTTAGAGCCATTTGATAAGCATCTTCCACCGTTCGTATAGTCATCATGCTCATCTTGTCCTAAAATTCGTATCTCAGGCCATTCATATACCTGGCAACCTTTTCATCATTACTTTCACGATGACCTGCTCTGATGTTCAGCCTGTAGAACTCTTCAGTGTACTCCTTCATTGTCATCAGCTTTTGTCTCAAATTCTGCATCCTTTGAAACAAAGTAATCTAGTAATCTCTGGGAATGAATTTCGCCTTCATCTTTGCGATCATCCTATCCCAACTCTTGATTTTCTGCTTACCTTGGAAACGTCTGTCAGCTTGTAGTTCATCCCACCACAATGATGCATGTCCTTTAAGTCTTGTGACAACATGTTTGACCTTCTTGTCTTCTTCGACATCTTCATAGTCGAAATATTTGTCCAGATCTCTAATCCAGTCTAGAAGCTCTTCATCATCCAAGTTTCCCTCATAAACTGGAATGTCCATTTTGGCTCTTGCACCCATTCTTGCAGCAGCTCTAAGAAAGCGTTCATTTGCTGCATCTTCTGTTGTGACTTCTTCTTCTCCATGTCCAGCTTCATCTTCACTTTCGGACTCACTGACATCTCCAATATCAGTTGTGCGCCTCTGCTTTATTTCTATGTCCATGACTCTGGCGCATAGGTCATGTATATCTCTTTCCACAGCTGGATTCGACACCTGTCTACCACTTTCTCTTGACACCTCCCTATCCTCTGGCAGATCGGGTGTTTGTCTGTCCCTTCTCCTCGGTGGCATGGATGAAATTCCTTCTCACTTTTCCTACCTGAAATATACAAACAAGAATCAAGCTCTGATACCACACCTGACGCAACCCTCCCAACCCGCAGGTCGGAAGTCCACGCACACAGGATCGCTCTATTCCTCTGGCCCGAAGAGCTCTCTTGAAATGGATCTTATATTTCCCTTTTGGGAAATCTACACCCATAGAAAACTTCGGTGAATCTCCCTTCGCACTTCGGGAGATCTGACTTCACGACTTTGCGAGTCTTGTGGTCAAGTGATTGTGTCTTCAGACCTCCAAACACCGATATGCTGAGTTCTGATAAACGCTGGAATGTTAAGATTTTTCCTCCACAAGAAATCAACGGTTCTGGAGCTTTCCCTTGATCCAATGGTGAATGCTATTTCACGCACCGGGAGCTTGATATACAATAGCTCTATGTCTCTTCTACCTTCTAGTCCTGAAATCCTGAAAGACTTGCGTGCCTGCTCCGGGTCCCACAACCCTTGTCGGGAACCTCCACGTTCTTCCACGCGTCTCTTCACCAACTCTCTAGCTGATATGGGTTTTTGCCACCTGTCTCCTCCTCGCGATTTGCTAGCCTGTGTAATTTCACTATTTTGGGTATCAGGGGTCCTAGACTTGCAATCCCAACCTTATGTCACCGCGAACCCCGAATTTCCGAATCCTGAAGTTCTCTCTTTCACGTTTCAAGGATTTGATCTGCCAACCTCTTGGCTTACCCTTGTTCATTCAAACCCCAAAATTTCAAATTGCTCGAACCCCGCCACATGTCCAAGTACTGGCCCCACTATGAAATCTTCTGCTGTGTCGGGGTTTCGGATTTCTCAATTCGGTGAATCCAAGTGTTGAAGCTTCGGTCCTTCCACCCACGAAACCTCAAAATGGAATTTCGTGAGTAGATCCAATGGTCCTCGTTGGCGTGAATCTACGGCCCTCTCTCTCCTGAGCTTCCGCTTACAGAAATGACCACCGTAACCTCCTTTCTCTGCCGCAAAATCTTACGGCTCGCGGGACTTCGCGAATTCTCTATGGAGAATCTCAACCGCTTGCTTCCCTCTTCAAGAACTTATGCACTCTTAAACAAAGTGTTTTTCCATGGGACTTAACCGCCTGCAACACAAACTTGCAACGCCTCCTTTCAACACCTTAAGGCACCAACCTTCTGTGCTTTTCTTCAACGACTGTGAAGACTCTATCCCTCCTCAGCTTTCTCCAACTCTGAGTCTTAAAGAAGACTCCCGTACACACTCCTTGTGGTGAATCTTTCAATTACGTCAAAGAATTGAAGTCCTTTGACTTTGCGCACTCCCTGCAGCAGTATTCCTTCAATAATTTCTCAAGTTCGCAAACTCTGAGACTTTACTCGGCCTGCGCACCCCTTTGCACGGCTCTTGTGCCTAACTCGCACTTCTGCGAAAATGAGAACAATGTTAACCCTCCTGAGCTTTCAGAGATAAAACTCTGAACCCTTGTCAACACACTCCTTGCGTACAACTTCGTTGCACTCCTTGCAGGAAATCTTGCTCAGATAGAGAATTAATTGAAACTCATTCCTTACTCTCTCTTAGACTTCAAACACAAAGCATGAAATCATATACACAACACATAAAGCAAATGTATAACAGAAAGTAAACATCCATGAGCATAACATTCAACATGCATACACAGAGAACAAATACGACACCTTGAATTTGAATCAAAGCTCTTTCTATTAATTCAAACCTCTGTACATGGGTGTTTTCAACTACGGCTCTCTACTCTCTTCTCTATGCTCTATTCTCATAATAATCTTACAATTATACAATGAGGGTGTCTATATCCTGTTTCCCTCTTGTGTTCTAAAACTGTCTAATCTAGAATTAAATTCTATCTACCTACATTAACTTTGCATAAATGCCTCTATCTACTTTAGACGAGAGCAGGATGCTCAAGGTCTGATTACAATGCTCCTTCATAAATGTGAGTACGCCTCTATTAACGATCCTATTAATTATATGGTGCTTTCAAACTTCAAAACATTTCAACAAGAAACGTGTTGGCTCTTGTCCAGCTGTCCTCCACATCCACGCGCGCTTGCTACCTACTGGTGATGCTCCTACATCATCGTCCTTGCTCCATATTTGGATCTGCGGGATGTTGAACATGTTAAGAAGCACAAACCAACAAAGAGAGAGAACAATGATATATATATTCCAATGAAATCTATGTATAAGATCAAGGAGTTATACAATAAAAGTAGAGACACCTTTATAGGGAAGAAATGTATCACTCCATTATATTGATGAAAGTGGAGAATACAACCTATGCCTTGATGTTGCAAGGTCCCTTCCAATGGCTCTTTGCTTCAACACATACACCTTTACTCCAATGCTTTGATGAAGAGTATTCACAACCTGACTTGAAAAGCTAAAGCAAAGCTATCACAAGTATAGTCTTTAGCATAATTATTCATGCATAAGCCATCCTAGCCTTTCCCATGAGAGATCCCTCTTTATATGGGGTGAAAGAGGGATGGATGAGGAGATTGGGATGATCCCACTAAATCAAAGAAGCGAGTAAGATCCAAACTAATCGGAGGCCACCTCATCTTCTAGAATATTCCCTTCTAGAACTTTCGTGAATTTCATCTTTTTTCTCTTGTTTGAGCATCGTCACACCCTATACACAAGCATCCTGCAGTGACATCGCAGTCCAATTTTGATGCAACATGTGACAATCAAGCATTGTCACATCCCAAGCATTTATTAGGGTGCGATGGTCTCCTTTGATATCATTTATAAGAAAAGAAAGATAATTCAATTTCTCATGGAGAAAGTCTCATTTAGTATCTTCAGGGAACAAAGAAGTGAGGCATACACATATCGTCATTTGATCACAGGGGTGTGTTGGCGTTCGGAAATCACTCCTGGATTGCTAGCAGGAGCAGAGCCCGAAGGCCATCAGTTTTAATGTCACGGTTTGTTTTTTAAAGGGTGATCAGATGGAGAAAGGCTCAGAACGGCACAATCTCAACTCGGAAACTAGACCAGGCATGCATGAACGAGTGAGGTATCGATAAACTTCAAACAGTGAGCTGTAACAAAGGGTGAGTAGGTGGAAGACTTGTACAACAAGGGTGCAAAATCTATCATAGACATCCGGTTTGCAACAGATGAAGAAGAAATGTATTCGAACACAAAATCCTTTTACATTCAAACACATATACCAGAGAATACAAAGATGCCACAACAAATCCTTTATCGCAACAAGATTGTTAAGTCCACGTGAATCCTTCACTGTGAACCCTCCAACAAATATGAAACAAAGATGGGAAGGAAAGGAAACTGTTTGTTATAAACCAAGAAATCTCAAACACAGAGGCATAACCAGGAAACCAGAGTATTTGGTGAAACGCTACAGTCGGGAGCTTAGCTCTACCATCGATAGATACCAAAATGGCAAAAATGCCTACATATACTCAAAACAACGACAACAACAAGATCGAGAAATTGCATTGAAAGCTTTGCGTCTGCATGGCTTCTGACACTCTGCAGCTGCAATCTTTGAATAATCGTGCAACTTGTGGCAGACACGATAGATTTTCTGACAGCTACATCGGCGAATCGACGTGCTTTTAATTAATTGCAGGACGTCCCCATTATGGCGGAGACGATGTCTAACCACCACCAACCGCTGCAATAACTGCTTCTTGGGATTGATAACGGCCCAACCAACTCAGCATCTTGGGATAGGGAAGGCTTCTCGCGCTGCCACCTGGGACAACCAAATAGCTTGAGGGACGGACATGATGGCCAGCGCGGAGGACAAGGCGTATGGTAGGAGTGATGTCGAGAAGCGAGAGTGATGACAGAGGGGGGTGACAGGGGATGATCCGTGGCAGGAGACAGCCAGGTAGATGGGGTGAAGACAGGAGAAACGGACTCGCCTTCGGGTGAGAAATTGATGTGGAAAGGAAGGGGACGCGTGGTAGGCGATGAGTGAGTGATGAGAAGAAGGGAAGGCCACGCGAGCCATAGAGGAGGGATGAATAGGTGACACATGGCAACATGGGAAAAGGTGGGCAGAGGGATGACATGGCGAAAGGTGGGCCCATGTGGGTTAAGGACAGGGCAGCTAAGAAGGTCGAGGCCGCATGAGAGCCGTTGATCCGGGCACCTTGATCGTGGCCGTTGAAAAGTTGCACATGGGATCTCGGACCCCCCCCCCTTGCTTAAAGATCAGAAGGCAAGGGGGGTCCGAAATTTGCTGTGCGCCGTCGATTTGGGCGCACAAATCTGGACCGCCCGGTCTTGCTTGCTGCTTACCACGGGCGCATTATCGCCCGAAACTTTGGACAAGTGGGTTTTAACCCATTCTTTTGTATTCTACCCCCTTAGCAAGAAATATCGCTAACATTTGGCTCGATGGGGGATAGAGTCGTCCCTGTGATGCTCTAAGAACTTTTTTGCAGACTTATTGCCTTTGTTGTTGGGCTATGGGGTCATTTATTAGTCCAGAAAACAAAACAAAAAAAAAAACAGTATTTACAAAACAAAAATGAAACGAGCCAGCTGCGGCTCACAGAAAACGCTTTTTTAAGAAATGCCCATTGACTGGGCCACTGAAAACTTCATCGCCTTCCAGATCCTGCAATCTGTAAGTGTTATTGGAAAACACTTCACTGATCCTGAAAGGCCCGAACCAGAGGGCATCAAATTTACTATGTTTTCCCTTCTCCTGTCTGGGTGCATCCCACTTGAGCACCAGATCACCCTGCTCAAACTCTTTCTTCTTGTTTTTTCTGTCGAAAGCCTGCTTGATCTTCTGCTGACAATTGTAAGCTCTGTCCAGGACCTGCTCTCTGATCTGCTTCACCTCCACCATCTGATGAATTCTTCTGAGCATCAGTTTAGGCTCCCCTTCATAGTCATGGAGAAGATTTGCCACTGGAAAGGCAAGCTGAGTGGGGAAAACTGCTTCGATCCCATAAACAAGCTGGAAGGGTGAGAGACCCAGGGATTTCTTTGTTGTCACTCGGTCGGCCCAAAGTGCGAATTTGAGCTTTGAGTCCTAGGCCCTTTTATTATCCTCTAATAGCTTTTTGATAAGATTGATTAGACTTTTATTAGAGGACTCTTCCAGCCTGTTTCCCTGAGGATAGTAGGGAGTGGAGTGAATCAGTGAGATCCCAAATTGTTCACAAAATTTGATCAGAGGCTCGGACCGAAATGCGGAAGCATTGTCAGTGACAATTTTGCTAGGGCATCCAAACCTAGCAATGATGTCCTCCAGGAAGCTGATGATTACTTTGTGAGAGGCGCTTCTGGTAGGGACAGCTTCTATCCATTTAGTGAAGTAGTCGGTTGCTGTCAAAATGCATCGGTGCTGGCCACTTGAGGGAGGATGAATCTCCCCAATAAAATCCAATCCCCACTACTGAAAGGGAGCTGAGACCACCACAGGTTTCAATGGCAGGGATTTGAGCTGCTGCTTCCCTGAGAATTTCTGACATTTGATGCAAGCTCTAATTTTCCTACAGAAGTCAGGAAATAAGGTGGGCCAGTAGTACCCAGCTCGGAGGATCTTGTGAGCAGTGGTTTTCCAAAAATAATGGCCCCCACAGAGACCACTATGAAAATCATTCATAACCTTTTGGGCCTGCTGCGGGTCCAGACACATCAGTAATATCCCCTGAGGGTCTTTCCAATAGAGGGTTTGGCCAATAAGACAATACTTGACCGCTTTGAGCTTTAAGGCTCTTGCCTTGCCTTTTTCCATCCCATCAGGGGGTCTCAACTCCTGCAGGAAATATAAGATATCTTTATACCAGGAGCATGTTGATAGTGGCACAGTGCTTTGGGAATCCATGTTGGATGATTCATCTTGCTCATTGATGAAATTTATTTCCAAGGATTTATAATTAGATTCGGTCAGGAGCTTGGCCAAACCCTGCCCTTTTATAAGCTTGGTGGGCTTAATCTCCAAGTCAAATTCTAGGATCTTGGCGATCCATTTACTTCTCCTTCCGTCTATGTCAGGCTGTATGAGAATGTCCTTCACAGAGGTTGAAGGGACATATGCGATGATCTTTGAATGTAAGACATAGACTCTGAAAGATTTGAGAGCTTTCACCAAGGCATAAGCCTGCTTCTCCATGATCTCATATCGGAGCTCTGCATCTCTCAGCGCCTTACTAAAGAAGGCAATAGGCTGCTCTTGCTCTTGATCATTCTTCTACAGCAGAACCGCTGCCACTGTATCAAAGGAAGCAAAAGAAAATATTATAAAATCTTTAGAATAATTTGGACTGACTAGCACAGGAGCCTTGGTCAATGCTTTCTTTATTTGGTCAAAAGACTTCCTGGATTCAGCAGTCCATTTTATTTCATGGCCCTTCCTGAGCATGGTTGTGATATGTTTCACCAATTCAGCAAAATTTGAGACAAACCTCCTCAGGAAATTAATCCTTCCCAAAAATGCTTGGACCTCCTTCTTGGACCTGGGAAGTGACAGGGCCTGAATCGCTTCTACCCTGTCAGGGTCAATCCTCACTCCCGCTGCTGAGACTATATGGCCTAACAATTTCCCTTCTTGCATAGCAAATAATGACTTCTTGGGATTCAGGGAAAGGCCAAACCTGCGACACTTCAGGAAAACCCTCCTCAAGTGGAAGTGGTGCTCTATATAAGTCTTGGAAAAGACTGTTATGTCATCTAAGTATATTACCACGAACTTATCTTTTTCCCCGATGAAGGCTATGTCCATGGCTCGCTGAAACGTTGCTCCCGCGTTCATCAGCCCAAATGGCATCTTGGCATACATGAATGTGGCCCACGGCGTGGTGAAGGCTGTCTTTTCTCTGTCTTCTGGCATGACTGATATCTGATTATAGACAGAAAAGCCATCAATCATAGATATCCTAGATGCACCAGTGACCCTCTGCAATATGTGCTCCATGTTGGGCAGGGGGTAATTGTCCTTCCTTGAGCTCCGGTTCAAGTTCCGGAAATCCACACAGAGCCTAATCTCTCCACTTTTCTTCCTTACTGGGACCAAATTGGCTACCCAGCTGGAGTATCTCAAGGGGACTATGATCTGAGCATCCAACAGCTTTTTCACCTCCCTCTCCATGACAAGAAACAGCGTAGGATTTATCTGTCTCAACTTTTGCTTGAAAGGTCTAGCCTCTTCCTTCAGTGGGATCTTGTGCTCAATGACTAACGTGTCGTATGTCTTGAGGGCTTGGTAGGTCCAGGCGAACACGTCAACAAACTCCCTCAGCAAATCAGTATACCCGATCCTCTGCTCCTCGGTCAAACTCCTTGACATCTTGACAAACTTGGGTTCCTCTGGTGTCCCTATGTTGCATTCAGTCGTATCAGCATCATCACCTGAAATTATGCCCTTTACAGACACGTCGTTCCCATTGAACAATCTTTCTAATGGAATTAGACCTCTGGGTATGTGATTGCTCGGTAGTTGAATAATATGATGATCAACGACTTTATTCAACAACTCCTCAGGGGGGTGGTCAGGTTCCTCGTCAGGGTCCTCATCTATATGCAATGCAGAGAAGTCATCGATGGATTGGAGGAATTTTTCAATCTCCTGATCGTCTTCAAATACCCTCCAATGTTTGACATTGTCCGACACAGAGGGTCTATATCTTATTTCCACCTGTGATCTGTCAGTGGGCATCGCAGGAGCTTCAAACAGACTAGCGGAGAAGGCTTGAAAGTCGGCTGGAGCATTTTCTTCCCGTGGAATGAAAGAAATGTTGAAGGCCAGGAAGAAACTATCAATTAGATCCCATACCTCGTTCCTGTAATTCTTGAGGCGAGGGTGCTTGGTCTGATAAACATTTTTGACTTGTTGGACAATTAATTCTGCATCCCCGAACACAGCCATCTCCCTGATTCCCATTTCTTTTGCAGCCCTTAATCCTAGAACCAGAGCCTCATATTCTGCCACATTGTTGGTGACTTCAAATTCCAGCTTGTATGACAGTGATATGGTTTCCTAATAAGGGGACTTGAATACCACTCCGACACCTGTACCTATATTGGAAGAAGCTCCATCAAAGAACATCTTCCAAACAGAGGTGGTTGGAGGAGGGATCCCCTGATCAAGACTGGGTTGTTTTCTGATCTGCAAAGGGGTCTCAGGCTCATCAGTAAACTGCAATAGGCTAGATCCTAGATCAGTGTCCAAGGCATAGATGGGATGATTAGTGGGGTTTGCTTCATCACTGACTATGTAGGCTAGTTGGGCTTCTCTGTACAATCTTTTATGTTCCCCCCCAAAGACTGGAATGGTGGCATACGTGAGATCCATATGTAACGTCCCTCCAAGTCTCTTGATCCAAGACCTTGACAACAACATGCCAAACTTGGGGGGAACATCAGCTACCACTATATCCATGACCATACTTTTCATGGGCAGTTGAAACAGGGAAACCACCAGGTCCTTAATGACTCCCAAACACTGTACCCTCCTGGAGTCAAAGGAATAGAGGTCATGATAGGCTCTGGTGACTTCTAAACCTAGCTCTTCCATGACGGCTTTAGGCATGAGGTTGTGGGAGGCCCCTGAATCCATTAAAAAATTATGCAACACCTTGTCATGTATGTTCAGGGAGGTGTAGAAGGGAGGGGATGAATCGTCTCTGTCTTCTACCATGGGACCTAGAATAACTGCTGGCTTTTCGTCTTGGAGATTTATGCAGTCTGTGGAAGGGCCAGAGGCTTCAGATTTCAACAGGTCGGAGAAGCATTTTTTGAATTCCCCATGTTTGATTAACTCAGTGAGGGGCACAGGGATTCTGATATTTTGGATTTCATGCTCAAAATTAAAGGAAGATGTGAACTTTGGGATTTCTCTAACCTCAGGAGCATGATTTTGAATGATAGGGGAGAGAGGTTGGGCCTTCTTACCTCTGTGGTTGTCTGCTTCTTCTTCAACAGGATTCTCTTCTCTAGTGGATGACTCAGGAACATCAGGGGCTGCTGTCCTCTTGTCTGATCTCAGGTTATATCTGCCCCGGCCACCGCCAGCTTTGTCTTCTTTGCTGAGTTCATTGAGCTGACCATCCATGGGGGACTCTTCATATGCTGATTTGGTCAGATGAGGGAAAGGGGGAGTGACTTCTATACTATGAATCTTTGGTTCAGGCTCGTCCACTTCCGCTTGTTCTTCATCAGCCATGAAATTGTTCTGGAAGGGAGCCTGAATCCTCTGGTCATCTATGTCTCTTTCCTTCTCTTTGTGCATAGTTGGAGGAGCAAAATTGTTCGGCCTCCTGAAACCTCCTCTGTTCTCGGTGTTCTGGGGGCCTTTGTTCATTTGTTTTCTTTCCGTCTTTAATCTTTCCATATCTTCTTTCAGCACGTTCAACAGTTGGGTCAGCTCATTTACTTGAGGGTGGGGAACTGATGGGCTGGAGATGTTGGAGCCAGAAACTGAGGCTTCCATCTTCCCTTTTCTTCTGTTTGTGTCATCCTGGTTCCTCAGTCTGTCTGCTGCTAACATATTAGATTCCACCTCTATAGCTACATCTTGCATCTGAGCTAAAGAGGTGGCTCTCCTTTCTCTTAATACGAGACAGAAATYRGGGTCAAATGCACTAGCATATGAAATTTGAGCAGAGGCTTCGGAAGGTTTTATCTCTGCAGGAATCTTATTATACATTTTATTGAATCTTTTGGAGAAGTCAGAGACTGACTCTCCTTCCTGCTTCTTCAGGGACCCAAACTCAGTCATGTAATATATATAATATTTTCTATCCCCCCATTGCCTCAGGAAAACATTATCCAGAGCTTCAATACCAGCAATAGATCCAGGGGCCAGTCCCCTGAACCACTTCCTAACTTCACCATCCAGGCTCTGGAAAAAGACTCTCATCCAGACATCTTCATTTTCAATATTCAGGTTGTCAGCATAGCTATAGAAGGCAGCCAAGTGCTCTTCAGCAGTCACATCTCCCTCACCACTGAACTTGGGCATGTATTTCAGATAGTCTCCAGCAGGGAGAGGGTTCAAAGGATGAGGAAGAATCAAAGGAGCATATCTAGCAGCAATTATGGCATCCATTCTATTCGGAGGGGAATTAACACCAGCCATAGGGATGTTGAGTGGAGGGGAACTCAGAGGAGATGGAGTATGAACAGGTGAGGAAGAAGAAGAGGTCCTCACAGGAGATGACGGGGGAAACAGAGAGAATTCTAAGGGACCCGAGTGTGCAGGTGTTTCTCTTTGTGCAGCAGTAGTAATCAAAGGAGGAGTTGTGAAACCTCCTGAGAGAGGAGTGACAAGGATCTCTCCCTCCGATACTAGACCAGGAGGGGAAACCTCAGCAGGAACACTCCCAAAGTTCAGAAAACGGGAAAATTCGGAGGAAGGACGACTAGGAAACTGAGAATCTAAAAATGGAGTTCTCACAGAAGGGGAGGGCGTATTACCTTTTTCATCGACAAAAATTTCTTTTGCTGCTCTCTTTCCCTTTCTGCGCACCGCTTCCAAGTCTGCTTCCGGAGTGGCCAAAGGAAAATGTGGATTTGACCTCGTATGTCTGCCTCTCGAAGCCACAGTTGATAGAACAGGTTCTCCCCAGCGGAGTCGTTACAGTGGAGTCGCCAGGTGCACAGTAGCAATCTTCAAGTCCTGATATCTGATGCACCTTCAGAAATAAGCTAATCGTTGTCGTTCTGCCCAGGGAAAATCTTCACCTTCGTCCCCGAAAACGGTGCCAGAAATGTTGGCATTCAGAAGTCACTCCTGGATTGCTAGCAGGAGCAGAGCCCGAAGCCCATCAGTTTTAATGTCATGGTTTGTTTTTTAAAGGGTGATCAGATGGAGAAAGGCTCAGAACGGCACAATCTCAACTCGGAAACTAGACCAGGCATGCATGAACGAGTGAGGTCTCGATAAACTTCAAACAGTGAGCTGTAACAAAGGGTGAGTAGGTGGAAGACTTGTACAACAAGGGTGCAAAATCTATCATAGACATCCGGTTTGCAACAGATGAAGAAGAAATGTATTCGAACACAAAATCCTTTTACATTCAAACACATATACCAGAGAATACAAAGATGCCACAACAAATCCTTTATCGCAACAA
>JZKD02S2087833.1:147838-158554 GCA_000966675.3 Picea glauca
TCTTGGACCCCCCCCCCCTTCCTTAAAGATCGGAAGGCAGGGGGGGTCCGAAATTTGTTGTGCGCCATCGATCTGGGCGCACAAATCTGGACCGCCCGGTCTTGCTTGTTTCTTACCACGGGCGCATTATCGCCCGAAACTTTGGACAAGTGGGTTTTAACCCATTATTTTGTATTCTACCCCCTTAGCAAGAAATATTCTACCCAGTCCGAAAAAGTCTGTTTCTTTGGACCGAACTCTCCACTTGCTTCTCTGGTGTTAAAAGAGATTTTTGGATCATCAACGATCTTCCGCCTTCAGCATCCTCTGCCTCAACATTTCGCCTTTTTGCTTCGGCAATGTGAGTCTCTCCTTCCTCCTTCTTCTTTTCTGGACATTCATAAGACTTGTGTCCAACTTTTCCACACATGAAGCATTTTTTCACTCCACCTCTTCCTCTTCCTCTACCTCTAGTACGAGGAAAAATTTTGTTATCAGCATACTCTCCTCTCTGATCAACATACTGCCTTCTTTGTCCAACATATTTCCCTTTCTGTGAGCTTCCACCTCTCTCAATCTGAGGTTGAGGTTTCTTCCAGTCTTCTTTAGGCTTCTAAATTCTATCTTGGGCCACTGATTTTCCCCTGGCTTGACTTCTACCTCAGCCTCTTTGACCTTGCTTTCGGCTTAGCTTCTCTTCCGCCTTTAGAGCCATTTGATAAGCATCTTCCACCGTTCGTATAGTCATCATGCTCATCTTGTCCTAAAATTCGTATCTCAGGCCATTCATATACCTGGCAACCTTTTCATCATTACTTTCACGATGACCTGCTCTGATGTTCAGCCTGTAGAACTCTTCAGTGTACTCCTTCATTGTCATCAGCTTTTGTCTCAAATTCTGCATCCTTTGAAACAAAGTAATCTAGTAATCTCTGGGAATGAATTTCGCCTTCATCTTTGCGATCATCCTATCCCAACTCTTGATTTTATGCTTACCTTGGCAACGTCTGTCAGCTTGCAGTTCATCCCACTACAATGCTGCATGTGCTTTAAGTCTTGTGACAACATGTTTTACCTTCTTGTCTTATTCGACATCTTCATAGCCGAAATATTCGTCCAGAGCTCTAATTCAGTCTAGAAGCTCTTCAGCATCCAAGTTTCCCTCATAAACTGGAATGTCCATTTTGGCTCTTGCACCCATTCTTGCAACAGCTCTAAGCAAGCGTTCATTTGCTGCATCTTCTGTTGTGACTTCTTCTTCTCCATGTCCAGCTTCATCTTCACTTTCAGACTCACTGACATCTCCAATATTAGCTGTGTGCCTCTGCTTTATTTCCATGTCCATGACTCTGGCGCATAGGTCATGTATATCTCTTTCCACATCTGGATTCGACACCTGTCTACCACTTTCTCTTGACACCTCCCTATCCTCTGGCGGATCGGGTGTTTGTCTGTCCCTTCTCCTCGGTGGCATGGCTAAAATTCCTTCTCACTTTTCCTGCCTGAAATATACAAACAAGAATCAAGATCTGATACCACACCTGACGCAACCCTCCCAACCCACAGGTCGGAAGTCCATGCACACAGGATCACTCTGTTCCTCTGGCCCGAAGAGCTCTCTTGAAATGGCTCTTCTATTTCCCTTTTGGGAAATCTACACCCATAGAAAACTTCGGTGAATCTCCCTTCGCACTTCGGGAGATCTAACTTCACGACTTTGCGAGTCTTGTGGTCAAGCGGTTGTGTCTTCAGACCTCCAAACACCGATATGCTGAGTTCCGATAAACGCTGGAATGTTAAGATTTTTCCTCCACAAGAAATCAATGGTTCTGGAGCCTTCCCTTGATCCAATGGTGAATGCTATTTCACACACCGGGAGCTTGATATACAATAGCTCTATGTCTCTTCTACCTTCTAGTCCTGAAATCTTGAAAGACTTGCATGCCTGCTCCGGGTCCCACAACCCTTGTCGGGAACCTCCACGTTCTTCCACGCGTCTCTTCACCAATTCTCTAGCTGATATGGGTTTTTTCCACCTGTCGCCTCCTCGCGATCTGCTAGCCCATGTAATTTCACTATTTCGGGTATCAGGGGTCCTAGACTCGCAATCCCAACCTTATGTCACCGCGAACCCCAAATTTCCGAATCCCGAAGTTCTCTCTTTCACGTTTCAGGGATTTGATCCGCCAACCTCTTGGCTTACCCTCGTTCATTCAAACCCCAAAATTTCAAATTGCTCGAACCCCACCACATGTCCAAGTACTGGCCCCACTATGAAATCTTCTGCTGTGTCGGGGTTTCAGATTTCTCAATTCGGTGAATCCAAGTGTCGAAGCTTCGGTCCTTCCAACCACGAAACCTCAAAATGGAATTTTTTGAGTAGATCCAATGGTCCTCGTTGGCGTGAATCTACGACCCTCTCTCTCCTGAGCTTCCGCTTACAAAAATGACCACCGTAACCTCCTTTCTCCTCCACAAAATCTTACGGCTCGCGGGACTTCACGAATTCTCTATGGAGAATCTCAACCGCCTGCTTCCCTCTTCAAGAACTTATGCACTCTTAAACAAAGTGTTTTTCCATGGGACTTAACCGCCTGCAACACAAACTTGCAACGCCTCCTTTCAACACCTTAAGGAACCAACCTTCTGTTCTTTTCTTCAACGACTACGAAGACTCTATCCCTCCTCAGCTTTCTCCAACTCCGAGTCTTAAAGAAGACTCCCGTACACACTCCTTTTGGCGAATCCTTCAATTATGTCAAAGAATTGAATGCAGCAGTAGTCCTTCAACAATTTCTCAAGTTCGCAAACTCTGAGACTTTACTCGGCCTGCGCACCCCTTTGCATGGCTCCTGTGCCTAACTCGCACTTCTGCGAAAATGAGAACAATGTTAACCCTCCTGAGCTTTCAGAGATAAAACTCTGAACCCTTGTCAACACACTCCTTGCGGACAACTTTGTTGCACTCCTTGCAGGAAATCTTGCTCAGATAGAGAAATAATTGAAACTCATTCCTTACTCTCTCTCAGACTTCAAACACAAAGCATGAAATCATATACACAACACATAAAGCAAATGTATAACATAAAGTAAACATCCATGAGCATAACATTCAACATGCATACACAGAGAACAAATACGACACCTTGAATTTGAATCAAAGCTCTTTCTATTAATTAAAACCTGTGTACATGGGTGTTTTCAACTACGTCTCTCTACTCTCTTGTCTATGCTCTATTCTCATAATAATCTTACAATTATACAATGAGGGTGTCTATATCCCGTTTCCCTTTTGCGTTCTAAAACTTTCTAATCTAGAATTAAATTCTATCTACCTACATTAACTTTGCATAAATGCCTCTATCTACTTTAGACGAGAGAAGGATGCTCAAGGTCTGATTACAATGCTCCTTCATAAATGTGAGTACGCCTCTATTAACGATCCTATTAATTATATGGCGCTTTCAAACTTCAAAACATTTCAACAAGAAACATGCTAATATTTGTTGCTTCAAATGGTAATATTTGTTGCTTCAAAGGAAGCACACAAGGTTAGAATAAGCACGCGCTCTCTGGCAAAAAATTGTCCCTATGGGCTTTGTTTAATTTTGAGTCCACTTATATCTATCTAATGTCACAGATCTAACTTTGTGTATCATCTGATTTCCTTACATTGAATTGAAGCAGTACACACTCTCGACTGAGGGGCTTGTGGCCATGAGCATTTTCACTTGAAAGAGAAGTAAAAAATGTGTGTCACGGGATATATATGGTCGTAATGGAAACACACACTCGGGGCTTTGCATATTTATTTGGCAGAGGAAATCCTGAGCAGGGCGAGACTAGTTAGGTGAGTTGTTTGTATTTTTAGGTATGTTTCTGAGCTGCTACTTTTTTTCATTTTTGCAGCGTCCTTCAAAGGTTTGTAATGCTTCCTTGTTGTTTTTGCAGGTGGTTGGTTTGTAACACCTCCTTAGCTATGTAGTCTTTTTCTTTAGGTAGTAGGGTGGGTCTTCTCCATGGCACGAGTCGGGATCGTTGGCCTCTCTCTTCAACTCTTGGGATCTGGCGTTTCCCTACTCCCTATCATAAAAGCCTAATATCAAATACTACTGGCTCACTCTCCCAAAAATGATCGTGTGGCAACTTTGGCTAGAACGTAACGCCCGTATTTTCAGAGACTCATCTGCGTCCACTGTTCAAGTAGTTATTTGTCTCCCCCTTGCAAAATATCTTGCACCCTACTAAATAATATGGGGTAACTGATGGATAGAATGTGGTCCACAAAAATTCCTTCTAGGTCAAAGCCTCCAATTACCTCCACTTCTTTATTAACAAGGATTCGAAGAATCCAACCATTTCAATGAGCTCCCGATGATAATCTCAGAGATTTTGAGTTGCATGGTGATAAATTTCCTCTTTCTTTTATTGTCGAAGAATAGGTACCATGTCTTGCATTTTCTACATAGCTCATGCACCAAAATGCAGTCACACATGAATCAGGGAAGAAGTAGTAAAGCCTTATGTATGTGAATTATTCTTCAAACATAGAATCCTTTCCCTTTAAGGGATTCCATCACTGCCTCTGTGACCTTGGCAAGCTCAGTTCCTATGATCATGCTTCTGCATTAGTATTTAAAGGATTAGTATATATAAAGGATCAATATATATACTTAGTATATATACCGATATATATACTGAGTATATATATTGACACATATACCTAGTATATATATTGACATATACTAGGTATATGTGTCGGTATATATATACTCAGTATATATATCGGTATATATACTCAGTATATATATCAATATATATACTCCTTATATATACTAATATATATACTCAGTATATATACCGGTATATATTACCGACATATATAGACTGGTATATATATACTCAGTATATATACCGGTATATATTACCGACATATATAGACTGGTATATATACTGGTATATATACTAGGTATATATGTTGGTAATGTATATCGGTATATATAGCAATATATATACCATTATATATACTAGGTATATATGTCGATAATATATACATGTATATATACTGAGTATATATACTGGTATATATACTAGGTATATGTGTCGGTATATATACTCAGTATATATACTGAGTATATATACCGACACATAGTATATATACTAAGTATATATACCGACACATATACCTAGTATATATACCAGTATATATACTCAGTGTATATACCAATATATATTATCGACATATATACCTAGTATATATACTGGTATATATATTGAGTATATATATTGCTATATATACTGAGTATATATACTCAATATATATGCCAGTATATATACTGAGTATATATATTGGTATATATACTCAATATATATACCGATATATATAGCAGTATATATACTGGTATATATTATCGATATATATACCTAGTATATATACTGGTAATATATACCGGTATATATACCTAGTATATATATCGGTATATATACTGAGTATATATACCGCTATATATACTCAGTATATATACCGGTATATATTACCGACATATGTACCTAGTATATATACTGGTATATATACTGAGTATATATATCGATATATATATGTCGATAATATATACCGGTATATATACTGAGTATATATACTGGTATACATTATCAGTATATATACCGGTATATATACTCAGTATATATATCGGTATATATTATCAACATATATACTTAGTATATATACTGAGTATATATACTACTATATATACTCAATATATATAACATTGTTGGCACTATGATATGGTTTAAGTTGTAGCGAGTTGGATTTGAACTTGGGCCTTGCCTAAGTAATCCTAACCACTTATCGATTATCATACCCTCAATTGTCATTTAATACCCATACCATTAGCAAAGGAGAACCTACTTTTACATTGTTTGTACAAGTAAGAAAACCCCCAGAGGAATACTTTATCCATTCAGGTCGGCACTGGACGTGCTTTGATAACAAAATTCTTATATGCATATGCCCTCTCCAAAATTGGAGGTATTATGGCTAACATTTCCCTCAACTCTTGATGAGTCGATGAAATCACAGATATCCTTTCATCGACCTCAAGGGGGGCACTATTATCCACATCATTAATGTTTGTTTCATTATGAAAATTGATTTTATGAGGAGAATTGAAGGGTGGTAGAAGCTCTGTTTCAATTTCCGGACTGAATACAAGTGTTTCATTTAAATCAACTAAAAATCTAGGCCTTTTTGTACTGGAAGCAGTGACATTTGACATTAGATTATCACCTGAAACATTGTTGTTTAGTAGCATACCAACTTTTAGTACACGCTGACAAACATTTCCATTTAATGCCCAAGTGCAATCACAAAAGTGTAGATCTGAGATCATGGATTTGGTTTGCTCTACACTTTGATGCATTCAATTGTTCTAAGGATTTTGTAGGTCGTATAACACCAGCTTATTTTAAACGTTGCATATGAATGTAATACAATTCAACATTTTTTAATAGCACATGAATTAACCAGTCAACCTGTTTTTGCATTATTTTTCTCATTTAAGTACCTTTTTTTTATGTACCCATGATAAGATTGAATGACATTATTTGTGTCTTGATTAGAGTGAGGGAAATTTTTGTAAGCTTTTGCTCACATATCTGGATTAAAAAACAAACTCAGATATTAGTTGGAAAACAATAACGGTAAATATATCATTGTAGAATACAATCATGAATCTAGCTAAAAAAACCTTACATATTTTATTGTTGGCCAGCCAAGTGGTTTTAAAATACTTCAAGAAGTTTGTTTCTTCACTGAAATCTTGATGTATTTGTTAGATTTTATATATAAACTTTGTTTCTTCGCTGAAATTTCAATTATAAAGTTCCAATATATATATAAACTTTATGTATTTGTTAGCTTTTATTGTATTGAAATATTTATGTGTAAGAATTAAAGTAGGGTTTATGAAAAATCAATAATGAAAAATTTGGTGATGGAATTGCACTCAATATTAAATATTTTTGTAATTGTTTTGAAACATGGTATTTATATTAGTAGTTCTAGACAATTCTTGTACACAGCTTCATAGAAAGTATGATTTATATAATTACACAGAATTATAGTTATGAAGACATGAATGATGAGTATTTGTTGATGATGTGTAACATATTTTAAAAAATTATAATGATATAGATTAAAAAGTTAAAAACTATCATGCACTTAACAATATCCACACTAAAAAATATCCGCACTAATAAGACCTTGATGGATGCAGTTAACCAAAAATATTTTCCCAAACTCACAGAGACCATTTCCCTCAAAAATCTCACAGAAGTCGACCCCTCTCTCATTCTCATGACCAAACCTAAATCAAGGTGCCCTAAAATTCCCTTATTCACCCACAACTGCCAAATAAAAACCAAATTATCCACTCTCATTCATGACAATGGAAGTCAAGAGAATCTTATCAAAACCTCACACCTTGAACCTTATCAGCCTGGATGGGTCCAAAAAGGAGGTTCGCGCATCACGATTTCTCGTTACTGCACAGTCACTTTCGTCATTGGCCCATTTTGTGACACTGTGACTTGTGACCTCTCCCCCTTAGACTGTGTGGATCTTCTTCTTGGTATTCCTTACCAACAAGAGCGACAGGCAGTGTATAATGCTAAATCACATTAGTATCATCTTCAAAAGGAGGGAGGAAAATATGTCCTGACTTCCTTCGTTGTCATGTCATCACCACCCCAAACTGATACCACTGCCACTCACCAGGTCATTAATACCCAAACAACATCGTTGTGTCTAATCCGACCACTTAAACTACAGAATCTAACTAGCCTAACACCCCCCGAAGTTCTTCTCCTCTTACATTAATTTGTAGAGGTGTTTCACCCACCCACCAGACTCCCCCCATGTCGGGACATTGCACATTCCATTGATCGCATACCGGGCGCAGCTCTACCCAACGCACTCGCCTATGATATGATATGAAAAATGGGTGACTAAGCTATTTGGATATGCTTATGAGATCATTTACAAGAAAGGAAAAGACAATGTGGTTGCAATGCTATTTCAAGGAAATATGAAGCTAAAGGTGATCTAGGTGGATATCAGTGACCACCCACCTATTCCAACTAGATCAAAACAATCTTCTGGAAATTTACTATTTTTAGCAGTTTTTCAGTTCCTAAAATTTCGAGGCCATTTTGAGGGCCTATTTTTTTTTTATAGGATCGAGCACCTCAATGATAGTAGAAGGCTTTGATTGAGCCCCCAAAATGAATCTCAATGATTCATGTATGTGCACGTTCAATCGCACCCCATTTCCACTTTTTTGTCCATCAACTTCATGCGAGCACCCATTATAAATAAACATGTACTCAATCTTAACTACTAACATTAGTTTTTAAATTCAGATAAGACACATAAATATAAATAAACATAACTATATTCAAGGTTCATTAACATAATAAAATATGTTTCATTTTTCCTATATTGATACCATTATGGAAGACGCATATACGAAAGACTCCATTATGGAAGTGGCCAACTTCCATATATGCGTCGTCTGTATATGCACATATACGTAAGAGCGCATATACAGATGACGCATATACGGAAGGTGCATATATGAAAGAAATTTACGGTAATCCAAATGCATCTTTCATATATGCGTGCTTCCATATATGTGCATTTAATGAAGTTGTCATCCGTAAATGCACATTTATACGCGCATTTATATGTGTCGTCCGTATATGTGCATATACAGACACGCACATATATGGAAGATTCCATTATGGAACTGGCCAGCTTTCGTATATGTGTCGTCCATATATGCGCATTTACGGAAGCCATCATTTGTATATGTGTCATCTGTATATGCACATTTACAGAAGTGTGCATATACGGAAGGTCCATATACTAATGACGCATATACAGAAGGTGCATATACAAAATAAATTTACGGTAATCCAAATGCATATTCCATATATGCGCATTTAAGGAAGTTGTCATCTGTAAGTGCACATTTATACGTGCATTTATATGCGTCGTTCGTATATGTGCATATACAAAAGTGCAATATGCAGAATATGCCATTATGGAAGTGGCCAACTTCTAGATATGTGTTGTCCATATATGTGCATTTACGGAAGCCATCATCCATATATGCGTCATCCGTATATGCGCATATACAAAAGCGCACATATACGGACGATGCATATATATAAGGTGCATATACGGAAGAAATTTACGGTAATCCAAATGCATTTTTCATATATGCGTTCTTCCATATATGCGCATTTAAGGAATTTGTCATCCATAAATGCACATTTATTCGTGCATTTATATGTGTCGTTTGTATATGTGCATATACAGATGCGTGCATATATGGAAGATGCCATTATGGAAGTGGTCAACTTTCGTATATGTGTGGTTCGTATATGGGCATTTATGGAAGCCATTGTCTGTATATGCATCGTCTGTATATGTGCATATACGAAAGCGCGCATATACCGAAGGTGCATATACGGATGACGCATATACGAAATAAATTTACGGTAATCCAAATGCATCTTCCATATATGCGCATTAAGGAATTTGTCGTCCGTAAATGCACATTTATACACGCATTTATATGCGTCGTCTGTATATGCGCATATACAGAAGCGCGGATATACGAAAGACACCATTATGGAAGTGGTCAGCGTCCATATATGCATCGTCCGTATATGCGTATTTACGGAAGCCGTCATTCGTATATGTGCATATATGAAATCCATCGTTTGTATATGCGCATATACGGAAGCGTGCATATAAGGAAGGTGCATATACAGATGACGTATATACAGAAGGTGAATATATGGAATAAATTTATGGTAATCCAAATGCATCTTCCGTATATGCGTGCTTCCATATATGTGCATTTAAGGAAGTTGTCATCCATAAATGCACATTTATACGTGCATTTATATGTGTTGTCTGTATATGCACATATACATAAGCGTGCATATATATAATACGCCATTATGGAAGTGGCCAACTTTCGTATATGCATCGTCCATATATGCGCATTTACGGAAGCCATCGTCCGTATATGTGTCATCTGTATATGCGCATTTACGGAAGCCATCGTCCTTATATGCGCATATACGGAAGTGCACATATACAGAAGGTGCATATACGGACGACGCATATACGGAAGGTGCATATATGGAAGAAAATTATTGTAATCCCCCAAAGAGTCCTAATTAACTCTAAATCTAATCTAAATTAAAATAAAACTAATCTACCCTAACTACTTTTAACCTATCCCGGGAGAAAAACTAATAGAATAAGTAGAGTGAGAGATAATATCACCAGAACCATAAATAATTCATGTATGCTAATGATAAGTAATAACAACAATGTTACATATACATAAACAAGTTTTTGTACAATGCATTCATAACATTTTTTGTGTACTCATAAGGAAACATATGACAACATGAGTATATAGAATAGAGTGGAGAAACAGTTCATACAACAGAATTCTATAATACTCAGGTAGAAGACAAATGCATAAAGAATAGTCTCATGTACATCTACCAAAATCACAAGTTCCTAGAGGGAGAGAAAAGAATCGAAGAAAAGAAGGGAAAATATCAATAGGCCTTGGGCTTGGGTTTCTGGAGAGAGGGAGAGCTGAAAGAAGAACCTGGTAGAGATCAATCTGAAGAGGCTCGGAGATAGTCCTA
>JZKD02S2087833.1:181991-203121 GCA_000966675.3 Picea glauca
GTAGAAACTGGTTCAAATATAGCCAAAAAATCCCAACTAAAACGACATCTGAACTTCCAGATAAAAGGGATTTACAAAATTATTTGTCGGAGAAATTATTTACAAAATAAGGTTATTATTCCTTACCCAGCTGTAAGAAACCTGTTAGTACAAAAAGAACTGGGTGAAAAAATGGAAAATTGGATGACGTCATTACAGGAATATGACCTCGAAATAACACTTGCACAGATTGTTAGAGGTCAAGGCCTATGTAAACTAGTGGATGATTCATTTGAAGAACAAGAAAGTCAAATTAGCACCTTAACTGTAAATCAGCAAAACGAAAAACAAATCAGTTGTGCACAAGTTACTACCAATTCTTGGTATGAGAACATTAAATTTTATTTGACACATGGATCTGATCATCACAATATTGATCCTAGAAAAAAAGAGCACTCAGGCTAAAATCTGCATCTTTCCAGTTAATAAATGATGTATTATTTCGAAAGAATTTTGATGGTGTTCTTATGCGTTTTTTAGAAAAGGAAGAGTCGAAGAAAGTGTTATCTGAACTTCATGCACGTGAAGTTGTTGATCACTTCGGTGGAGATACCACTGCCCAAAAAGTGCTAAGAGTTGGGTACTATTGGCCCACTTTGTTTAAAGATGCCCATACGTTGTGTCGTAAATGCATAATCTGCCAAAACGTTGCAGGACGGGTGAAAAAGGAAGCATTCCCTTTGCAGCACGTTACTGTAGATTCCCCTTTTCAACAATGGGGCCCTAACATCATAGGACCGATTAATCCTTCTTCTTCACAATAGCACAATTATATCCTTACAGCAATATATTATTTTACTATATGGTCCGAAGCCGCACCTTTGAAAGTGGTGAATACGAATCAGGTAGTATCTTTCCTTAACTCTCATATTATCACTCGATTTGGCATTCCCGAATGTCTGGTTTTTTATAACGCCTCTTACTTTTCATCCCTTGATATGAACATCTTTTATCTAGAGAAAGGGATCAAACTAAAGTATTATGCAAGCTACTATACCCAAGGAAATGGCCTAGCAGAATCAACGAACAAAAATTTAATCAAGAGGACAGTTTCAGAAAATCACAAGAACTGGCACAATGCACTATATAATGCACTTTGGGCTGATAGGGTGACCCCAAAATCCTCTGCTGGAAATTCCCCTTTCTTCCTAGTCTATGGAAGAGAAGAAATTCTCCCTCCGCATGTTTTACCTTCCCTCTCTGCAATTGTCGCAAAAATTTCAAGAAGAGGAGTGCCCTCCCCTAGAAAATTGAATTAATGCCTTGTTAAAATTGGAGGAAGTAAGAGCACAAGAAAAGAAGAAACTGGATCAGCATCAACAGATTGTAAAAAGATGGTTTGATTCAAATTCCTCTTCAGATATGAATTTCGACGTTGGAGACTTGGTTCTTAAGTGGGACAAAGCTCACGAGGGAAAGGGGGAACACTCCAAGTTCTAGAATCTGTGGTTGGGACCATTTGTAATTTCTGAAAAATTAGGTCCCAGCTCTTTCGTCTGCATAATTTGGAGGGACATCCAGACACTTTCCTAGTGATTGGCCAGGCGCTCAAAAAGTATTTCACCTGATGATATTAGATCCACCCCTTTGTACATATTTTTTTAATTTTCTTTTCTGTTTTTTAATTTTGGTTCTTTTAATTTTGCTTGTTTTTTATTTGTTTTCTGAATAATTATGTATGAATCATCATTTCATTTGTTGAAGGGAAATCATAATTTTTACCCATGACCAGCATTTGACAGTTCTTCAAAGCACCAGTGTTGTAAATGCTAAAACTCAAATCCGCAGAAGTAAATTTCTGTTCAAAACAACATTCCTGGTTTCTCTTTAAAATTATGAGAAGACACGATTATCATTAATAAAACTCTTAACGTTGTCCCTGTTTTAAGGAAAACAACTCGATTATACCTTCCTATCCTCGATATGGTTTCTTAATAGAAATCTAAGTGTTCAGATCATGATGAAGGTTGTCAAACAAGAAAATAAGTTGAAAAAGATAAAGTTTTGTTTCCAAAATCTGAGATTTTCAGCATCACCCCGCTCTCTTGAATATCATAAAATTTTTGTAAATTTGTAAACAAATTCTAGAGAGTTGAAAGCACTGCAAGGTGTGGGAAGTGTCTTTAAACCTGCTGAGACACTGAACAGGTCTGCTAGCAGTGAGTAAATGCATGCATGATGCCAAGGCAACTTTGTCGGGGTACTGAACATGCCTGCTGGCAGTGAAGCAATGTCGGGTTTAAGAAAATTTGCAGGTATGTATTTTTGGAATTGATCAAAAGTAAAGATGTTATTTATCATGGATGGATGACTCTTGGATAGGATAGAGGTGTTAGAGTGGGTTAAATGACATCCCTGCCTTGGCTATAGATGTCTGCTGATAGCAATGGCCCTGTCAATAGTATCGGAGTCGGTTACCTAAACAACATTTTGCTCGTAATCAAAATCTGATACCAGATTGCATTTTGATAGAAACACATCTGATGCTAGACTATGATATTTTCTGAGTTTTGATCATAATGCTTGACCTGTTGTCAATTTCATTTTTTCTGATTCTCCCTAACATGAATTTTATGGTGATGCAGAGATAACTACTTCGCCCAGTACGTCGTCATTGTTGGCAGCCACACATGATTTTTTATATTTAACACGATCGAAAGATATTACACTTTTCTGTTGCTTCCATCACCTCAAGTTTGTGAACATTTTTCTGAGTTTCAAAATGATTGTTGGATTAAACCTTACCTTATTAAATTTTTATTGTTTTCATTTTTCGTTTGTTTTATTTTTAATTCATGACTCTAAGCATGAATTAAACATAAAACTCGGCTTGGTTTAATAATTTTTTACCTTAGAAATATCCTTTAAAAAACCATCCATGTGTAACTAAAATGCAAATCTCATGAAATGGTTGATTGATCCATTTTCGATTTTTTTGGTTTTAATATGGTTGTTATGAATTCAATGGTTCGATAGTTCATTGTCAAATTGTTTTGGTGCATGAAAAAATTTGGTTAATTATTTGATATTCTTTTCATAAGTTTAATGGTCGTATCAAAATTTATGCCAATGAGTACAGATCTGATGTACTCATGTTTTCACCTTACCTTGCTGGCTAAAAACATTAATGAAGCTATTCATTATCTGCATAGGGTTTTGTACTCTATATCTTTTGGCATTCATCGCGAGAGATGGTAAGGAATAAAATGAACCCTATGGTTTTCTCTCTCACTATCCGAGTTATGATAACCCACAGGCTCTGCTATTTCCATGTTTTCACTCTTTGATCAGACCTGTTTCTGTTGCTCGCACAATTGGAACCTAAAACTATTCTGAGTAATCTCTGTTGCATCCTTGCTACAGTGGTCATGGCACCCGTCGTTCACATAGAGCCAAAAATATGCCAAGCCTTATTATCCCATGACGATGCTATCGATGACCTAAAGATTCATGGCTGGGATGTATTCCTCAAAAAAATTGAGGGTTATGATCTTTAGGTGGCAAAAGCCTTTGCACAAACCTTTTATGGTTTCAAAGCCAAGATTGGAGACATATAGTTAGAATTGACCGAGGAATTCATGAGAAAAGCAACAGGTCTTCCATCAAAGGGCGAGAGTTGGTTTAAAAATGCCCGAATAGAAGAAGTCTTGTGGAGCCTGTTTATGACATCTCGTAAAACCACTTGTTGCGTCAAAGGTATTCCTATTGCTCTGTTAAAACCTAGATGGCATAGTTTGTTGTTAATTCTGAAACAATTTGTTACGTGTGAAGGTTGATATGGATTGGTTTTTCTATACCATATCTATTTTCTCATTAATTTCATAGGTTTCAATTTAGATATTCCCTTTTACCTATTGATGAGCCTCTATAAGATGTCCAAACGTTACAAACAATAGGGTGTCAATTCGAGTCTATTCCACCATGGACTTGTTAAAATATTGTTGGTGTATCATCTGTCGACCATAGGTGATAGTTAGGAGACCTTTTTTAAGAGGAATGGCTTCGCCCAGGCTGATCCTACAAAAAACCCTCTTTTAATAGAAAATCCTAACTCAGATGATCCAGTGGTTGAAAACCATTTTTCTAATTCAATTAATAGACCAGAGTTTACTGATAAAACCCCTCTAGATAAAGGATCACCATGTAGGTTTTCGCCTGCAAGATCTCCAGAACAAGCGACTAATGAATTGAAAGGAAATGACCTTTGTGTGCCTGAGAACGATGATAGTTTGAACGTTAATGTTAAGTCTGATGTCAAGAAACTTTGTAAAGGAACAAAACAACAATGCATAGATTTTTGTTTCAAGAATAAGGTCGGTCGCTCGCCTAATCTCTAGAAAATTAAGGAACCAAAAGGATACTCATATGAGCTCGATCGATATGATTGATATCGATTAGGGTTCAAATTGTGATATAGAGAATTTCATAGCATGGGAAGATCCTGAAATTCGGTGTTCCAAGAGAGAGGTTATCACCCATGTTGAGCCATATGATTTCGTGACCAATTTACCCCCATGTCTTAAGGGTAAAAAAGGGTTTTCGGGTATTGACCACATTTTGAAACAAACAACAGGTAAGGTTGAAGAACCCCTGGTCAACTGTGTCTTGTGTCGATCTTCCATCTCCCCAGTACCCTATGATAGATTCCTCTATTGGTTAGAGCATTACTATATCGATGTTCCTCTCTTACAGTCCCAAATTAAAAATTTGACTACTCAGAACGATCTATTGAAGCAAGAAAACCTTGATATCAAGACATATGCAGAAAGGGAGAAGAATCGAATCAAGAGATCTGAAAACATAGTCATTAAGAATACGACCAGTGTCAAAGAAATTATAAACTCTGAATTGATTTATCCCTCTCTAGCTGATTTTTAATGGTAAAACGTTTTATTTTCATTTCATTGATTTCTGTAATCTAAGTCTAAATAAGTAGATTTGAGTTTTGATTTCATTTACTAAAATTAAGACAAGCTAYAGAATCTTCAATTTTRTAGCYAGTCCTTTAATAATAATAATAATTAGTAATTAGCAATTGATTTTTCTAATATATAAAATTGGTTTTGCTATTCTCAGGAAATGGGAGATTCTATTGTTGATTACTTGGAAGAAATATTTGCAATTATACGCTTAAATGATTARTAGTTTCTCCTTCTATATGTTTTTATAAAAAATTTGATTTARTTTTGAATAAACCAACTCTKGTATGAGTGGTTTCCAATYTACTATTTTTSTAATATTACTTGATTTTGGAAGATTCAACTCTATCCTATGAGATATGRGTATTTGTATCCAGGATTACTTTAAATACTGTTCACTTTTGCTAGTGAAGGGATATTTGATTGGAACGCATCATGGACATGTAATTCCAAAGACTATATGGACAAGTTGTTCACATTTCGGCTTTAGACCAGCGTGACACTGTTCCAATTATGTTTTGTCTCTTACATTATGGAATATTAATATGTTATACAACTTTAGCCTCATTAGCATATAATGTTTCATTTTATTCAGCACTTTAAATTTTGTCTATAACTTTTTATTTCATATATTATATCTATGATCATTATTTCACTTTAATATCATGATTTATGCTTGATGTTAAGTTGATGTATCAAATGAATGCTTCACATTAAAATTTATTTTACTGTAAACATTCATCATTACAAGATCACCGGATCTATATGTTTATTACTCTGTTCTTATATCCTTGCTCCCAAAACCACCTTGAGTTTATTCTAGAGATGTTAGCACAAGCTTGTCACAAGCAAGATAGCTTGAAGTCTGGATTGCACAAGGATATAGACACAGTATGAGACTAATCTCAGGTTAGTTTTATTCACATTCAATTTCTGTTATTAGTTTATTTATTAGTGAAATAAGACAGTTTAAATTGGTTGTGACTATTATTCTATTCTTGTTTCAGATTATGTTGTATTAGTATCTTTTTGAGTTCTTTGATTTTAAATTATAAAATAGAAAATATAAAAATATGTGCTTTCTTTATCTTCTTTGTAAACAATTACAAAAACATTGATTTCGCAAGACATCCACCAAAACTTGCAATTTGTAAATACAATGTTCATTATCACATATTCATATTTATGTTTTAAACACTTGTAAAATTAGATTCATATACATAGTATTATAGTTATAGATTTAGAGTAGTTTGTTTCTTTTTTTTTTTTGTTTTAGGATCCTAGTTGGCTAACGGAACCATTAAACCCATCATGATAGATTATACCAAACGGCTTGGGTCAATTAGACAACCCTGCTCCGAATCTATTCTTCCAGTTGACGGTGTGTCACGTATGCTCGCCAACACTTTGACATCAAGCATATCAAAAAAAAAGAAAATAAAGTTATTGATGCACTTAGCAGAAGAGTACATATCATGCATGCTACAACCATTACTATGCATTAGTCAGATTTAGATAAAAGAATTCTAAATGTTGTTGTTACAGAACAACATTACCTATAGGTAAAAGAAAGTCTACAACAGAAAATTAAAGAGTATGAGATGAAGGAAGATGGATTACTTATGCATAAAAATAGAATTTATATTCCTAGTTCTTGAGAACTTGGAAATTTAGTGTTTAAAGAAATGCATAATCTTCCATATGTCAGACATCATGGTTACTAGAAAACAATTGCAGCAATGATAAGCCAATTCTTTTAGCCTAGGATGAAGAAGAATGTTGATGATTACACTGCCAAATATATGGAATGTCAGAAAGTGAAAGTTGAGAATAGACACCCAACGGGACTTCTACAACCATTGTCAATTCCAAAGAAGAAATGGGAAGTGGTAACCAATGATTTTATAACTAAATTTCCCAGGAAATCAAAGCAACATGATTCGATAATGGTAATCGTGGATAAATTAACAAAGGTTTCTCATTTTGTTCCCATGAAAATGACTCATACAACAACTAATATTGCATAAATTTACATAAGGGAAATTGCTAGGTTGCATGAAATCTCTAAGGAAATGGTCTCAGATAGAGATGCAAAGTTTACTTCAAATTTCTGGAGAAGATTGTTTAAAGGATTTGGTACTGTTGGCGTCAGAAGTCACTCCTGGATTATAGCAGGAGTGAGCCTGAGGCCCATCAGTTTATGTCACTATTTGTTAATAAAGGGTGATGAATGGAAGTAAACTCAGAACAATATCGTTCTAACTCAAAAACAAGGCCAGGCATGCACCAGCATATGAGGTCTTGATTTAACTTCAGACAGTGAGTTGTAATAAGGGTGAGTAGGAGGAATACTTTTGTGAGGAAATGCAAAGGTCTGTTGTAGGCATCGAGCTTCTAACAGCCTGTAGAAGAAAAACTTGAACACAATAGCATATTATATTCAAATTGCAAAAACACTAAAACAACATAACAACATTACAATAAAACCTTTATCATAACACAGTCACAACGATTCATGTGAATCAGTCAATCAGTCAATCATGAACTCTTTCCTTAAACAAGAAATTTAACATACAGATACATAGCCAGGAAAACCAGTGCTTCATTAAAACATTATAGTTGGGAGCTCTGCTCTACCATCCATCTTTACAAAAATAGAAAAACTGAGTATATATACTCAGAAAAATTCGCCTAGCAGAGGTGTGCTTGAACCTCCAGGGCGTGGCGTCTCTTCATTCAAACCTGGATGGAACTCCTTCATCAGACACCACCTTAACGCAGCATGGCTCTTATAGGGGAACTTGCACACAAGGGTACCACGGGCTGATTGCTCCAAGCCTCCCATACCTTCCATTCATGGCTTGAGCTGAGGTTTCATCTACCTGCTCAATTTTCATTAACTGCTTCCCCAGGGAGTGGCCAAGACGGTATGCTCAGGAGAAGACCACGTGCCTGCTCTCTAAAGCTTGAAGGCTAACCTCCCTTTCTTTTGGCACTGCCATCAATGTAACCCAGGGCCATGACCTGGTGCCTCTCTCCAAGGGTGTTTCGGTATTTTTTCTTTTGGAGATTTCTACTTCCCCTGACTTCAAATTTCCTGGTGCCCAAACTCGCGAAACGACCCTCCAGGATCAATGGTTGGATTGACTTTAAAAACTAATGGCCACGATCATTTTTCTATTGAACAACCCTGGCCCTGCGTGCTCACTTTCTTTAGCCATACTCCATACAACCCTGGCGCTAGGGTCATGGGCCCAACACTAAAGGCTCTATCACATTTCGCGATTTGGGGATGGCAAGGAGCCGACCCCTTGTCCTTTAAAGTCCCGGTAGACAAAATGTCGAAATGGCTAATCCACAATCAATGGCCGGATTTGATTTAATATGGATGGTCATGATGAACCTTAATGTATTTTGGGGAGTCTCCCACCAGGAGTTGTCATTCCTTTGCTCTTGACCCTTGTATTTCAAAGTCCCAGTAGCTGGAATGTCGAAACGGCTAATCCGTAATCAATGACTGGATTTGATTTAATATGGATGGTCACAATGAACCTTAATGTATTTTGGGGATTCTCCCACTGGGAGTTCTCATTCCTTTTCTCTCGACCCTTGTATTTCAAAGTCCTGGTAGTCGGAATGGCGACCAGACTCAATCGTTCACCACGCGTCCCTTGGTTGGACAGCTGAGATCCTCCCTTGATCAACGGTCCTGATCGCTCGCCTCTCAATGAGCGCATAAATTCAACTGGCCCCCACTTTAGCCCTACTACCTCATGACTAGGCACCAGTATCGTGGGCCCACACCCAAAGGCGCCTTTACATTTCACGATTTCAGCGATTCCAACTACAAGGGAGGAGTGACCCCCTGTCTTTCAAAACCCCGGTAGCCGAAATAGCGACAAGACTTAATCGCACACCACGTGTCCCGACTAGATCGGACGACCGTGATCATTTCGTAGAATATGTGTGCTTTGTCTTAGGCCTCTGCACTGCGTTAAACTCCGAGCAACTTCATGGTCTCGGTTTACCCGATGTCCGTCAATCTGCCTTGATGATATATCCTTGCCATTGAATACTTGATCACCCGTTTGTTATCATTTTAAGCCCGAAATGGAGATTTTATGCATGCTACACTTGGGTGCTCATGACTGCAGCTTTTGAATAAAACGCATTTGATGGGTTTTTAAACCCCATTTCTTTGCATTTTATAGCAAGGGCTTGAAATCAGAGAGAAACATCCCGCTTGCAATAATTAGCGCTAACATTAGGCTCCATGGGGGATAGAGTCGTCCCTGTGATGCTCTAAGAACTCCTTATGTAGTTCCAGCTGCCTTCTGTTGGGCTATGGAGTCATTTATTAAGCTGAAAATAAACAGAAAGACAATATTTACAAAAATAGAGGAGCTTTCTAAGGCTCAAACAAAACATTTCTTTAGGAAATGCCCATTTACTGGGTCGTTAAAAACTTCTTCACCCTCCAAATCCTACAACCTGTACGTGTTATTTAGGAATACTTCAGAGATTTTGAAGGGCCCGATACAGAGGGAATCAAACTTGTTGTGTTTGCCCCTATCCTGCCTGGGTGCATCCCACTTAAGAACCAAATCTCCCAGCTCGAATTCCTCCTTCCTGACCTTCCTGTCAAAGGCCTGTTGGATCTTCTGTTGATGACTATGAGTTATGTCCATTACCTGCTCCCTGATCTGTTGCACTTCCACCACTTGATGAATTCTTCTGACCATATGGTCTGGCTCTCCTTCATGATCTTGAAATAATTTCGCTACAGGTAAAGCGAGCTGAGTGGGAAACACAGCCACCATCCCATAAATAAGTTCAAAAGGTGAGGTGCCTAGGGACTTCTTTGTTGTCACTCAATCGGCCCATAGAGCGAATTTGAGCTTTGAATCCCAGGCCCTTTTATTGTCTTCCAATAATCTTTTAATGAGTTTGATTAGACTTGTATTGGAAGATTCTGCCAGTCCATTTCCTTGAGGATAATAAGGAGTGGAGTGAATTAGTGAAATCTTGAACTACTCACAGAACTTAACCAGAGGCTCAGACTTGAAAGAAGTAGCATTATCAGTGACAATTTTGCTGGGACAGCCAAATTTGGCTATGATATCCTCCAGGAAGATGATAATTACCTTGTGTGAAGAACTCTTAGTGGGGGCAGCTTCTATCCACTTGGTGAAATAGTCTATTGTAGTCAGGATCCATCTATGTTGGCCACTTGAAGGAGGATGAATTTCTCCAATGAAGTCCAACCCCCATTGTTGAAAGGGTGTTGAAGCTACTACAAGCTTTAGTGGCAGAGATTTGAGTTGTTGCTTTCCTGAGAACCTTTGGCATTTGATGCAAGCTCTGACTTCTCTGCAGACATCAGTGAATAAGGTGGGCCAGTAGTACCCAGCCCTGAGAATTTTGTGAGCTTTGGTCTTCCAGAAATGATTCCCTCCACTAAGGTCGCTATGGAAGTCAAACATAACTTTCTGGGCTTCATGTGGGTTCGGACACCTCAAAAACACCCCTAGAGGGTCTCTCCAGTACAAGACTTGGTTAATAAGGCAATATCTGATCGCCTTGAGCTTTAAAGCTCTTACCTTTCTTTTTCCCATTCCATCAAGAGGCTTCAACTCTTACAGAAAGTACAAAATGTCTCTGTACCAGGTGCATTCTGCTAGTGATAAGCCACCCTGAGAGATTTTGTTGGAAAACTCAGCTTGTTGATTTTTTGAGTAAGCATTGATGAAGCTAACCCCCAAGGCCTTGTAATTGGATTCAGCCAATATCTTGGCTAAACCCTGCCCTTTAACCAACTTGGTGGGCTTTATCTCCAGGCCAAACTCAAGGATCTTGGCAATCCATTTACCTCTTCTCCCATCTATGTCAGGCTGTATAAGGATGTCTTTCATAGAGGTTGAAGGAACGTATGCAGTCACTCTTGAGTGAAAGACATAGACTACGAAAGATTTGAGATCTTTCACCAAGGCATAGACCTATTTATCCATTATCTCATACCTGATTTCTGTATCTCTTAATGCCTTACTGAAAAAGAAAATGGGTTTCTCTTGCCCCTCCTCATTTTTCTGCAATAAGACCGCTGCTACTGTATCAAAAGAAGCAAAAGAAAAAACTAGGAAATCCTTGGAATAATCAGGACTGATCAGCATAGGTGCCTCAGTCAATGCCTTTTTTATTTGGACAAAAGATTCCCTGGGTTCAGCAGTCCATTTTACTTCATTTCCCCTTCTGAGCATGGTTGTGATGTGTTTCACCAACTCATCAAAATTTGAGATGAACCTCCTCAGAAAGTTAATCTTCCCTAAAAAAACCTGGACTTCCTTTATAGACCTGGGAAGTGACAGGGTCTGAATTTCCTCTACCCTGCTGGGATCAATTCTCACTCCCTCTGATGATACTATATGGCCTAACAACTTCCCCTCCTTCATAGCAAACAAATATTTCTTGGGATTTAAGGAAAGGCCAAAACTCTGGCATTTCAAGAAAACTTTCCTCAAGTGACAGCAATGTTCTTTATCAAACCTGGAGAAGACTGTGATGTCATCCAAATAAATCACCACAAACTGATCTTTCTCCCCGATGAAGGCTATGTCCATGGCTCACTGAAATGTTTCTCCTGCATTCATTAATCCAAAAGGCATTTTGGCATACATGAATGTGCCCCAAGGAGTGGTGAAGGCTATTTTTTCTCTGTCCTTGGGCATGACTGATATCTGATTATAGCCAGAAAAAGCATCAATCATGGATATCCAAAATGCACTAGTTACTCTCCGCAATATGTGTACCATGTTGGGCAAGGGATAGTTGTCTTTCTTTGAGCTCCTGTTCAGGTTTCTGAAATCAACACAGAGCCTGATTTCTCCACTTTTCTTCCTCACCGGGACCAAATTGGCCACCCACTCAGAATATCTCAAGGGCACAATGATTTGGGCATGTAACAACTTCTTCACTTCTCTCTCCATGACAGGAAACAACATGGGATTTATCTGTCTTAGCTTCTGCCTAAAGGGCTTAGCCTCTTCCTTCAGTGGGATCTTGTGTTCAATGACAGATGTGTCATATGTCTTGAGGTATTCATAGGTCCATGCAAACACATCAGCAAATTCTCTTAATAACTCGGTATATTTGGCCCTCTACTCTTTGGTCAAACTGCTTGACAACTTGACAAACTTAGGCTCCTCCTATATGTTGATGTTGCACTCCACTGTATCAACATCTTCATTTGAAACCCTACCCTTTACTACCACATCATTTCCATCGAACAGTCTTTCTAAAGGGACTAGTCCCTTCGGAATGTGATTTCTAGGTAGATGAATAATATGGTGATTAACAATTTTATTTAAAAATACCTCAAGGTGAGGGTAACTTTCGAGATCAAGATCCTGATCAATGTGCAATGCAGAAAATTCATCGACGGAATGAAGAAATTTTTTGATTTCAAGATCGTCTTCGAATACCTTCCAATGCTTGATATTGTCCAGTATAGATGGCCTATATCTTATCTCAACATTATATTTGATCTTAGGTGGCAGAGGGATCCTGAACAGACTAGTTGAGACAACTAAGGAATCGGCCAAAGTATTTTCCTCTCTTGGAATAAAAGAGATGTTGAAAGCTGAGAAGAAATTATCAATTAGGTCCCACACCTCATTTTTGTAACTCCTGAGCCGAGGATGCTTAGCCCGATAAAAATTTCTGACTTGCTGGATTATCAACTCATCATCTCCAAACACTTCTACCCCCTCAATTCCCATTTATTTTTCTCATATTCTGCCACATTATTGGTAGTTTAAAATTCTAGCTTGTATGACAGGGATATGGTTTCCTAACAAGGTGACAAAAAAACCACTCCAGCGCCAGAGCCTTCGCAGGAAGAAGCTCTGTCGAAGAACATCTTCCAAACAGAGGTGGTTGGAGGAGGTATCTCATGATTAAATATGGGTTTCTTTCTGATTTGAAAAGGGGCTTCAGAAGTATCAGTGAGCTGCAATAAAATAGACCCCAAATCAGTGTCAAGTGCAAAGATAGGATGATTGGTGGGGTCTGCTTCATCACTAACAATGTAGGCCAGCTAAGCTTCTCTGTACAATCTCCTGTGGTCCCCTCCAAAGACTAGAAGGGTGGCATATGTGATATCCATCTATAATGTTCCTCCAAGTTTTTTAATCCAAGATATTGACAACAACATGTCGAACTTGGGGGGAACATCAGCTACTACAATGTCCATGACCACAATCTTCATTGGCAACTGAAATAAAGCGAACACCAAGTCTTTTATGACTCCAAGGCATTGCACCCTCCTTGAATCAAAAGAGTACAAATCGTGATAAGCCTTTGTCACTTCCAGTCCCAATTCTTCCATGTCTATTTTGGGCATAAGGTTGTAGGAAGATCCTGAATCCATGAGGCAATTATGTAGAACCTTATCATGTATGTTCAGAGATGTGTAGAAAGGAGGGGATGAATCATCTTTGTCTTCTACCATGGGACCTAGCAGTTTGGAGAGGGACCTTTTGAAATCTTCATTTTTAACTAGTTCTGAGAGGGGTATGGGAATTCTAATCTTTTGAATTTCGTGCTCAAAAATAAAGGAGGAAAGAGGCCTAGGAACTTCCCTTACCTCAGAGACAGGTTCTTTGGCTGTTGGTGAAGTATTGTGAGTTTTATTTTCTTTAGTAGTGATTGTTGCAGATTTAACAGGCCTTTCCGCTATGAGGGGTTGATCATGGCTATCAAAATTCCCTTCTTTCTTCTTTGACCTGAGATGGTATCTTTTAGGAGTGTTGTTGGCCTTTTCCCCTTTACCCAACTCATTGATTTGAATGTTCATAAGGGATTCTTCATATGCAGATTGAGTCAAATGGGGAAAAGGGGAAGTGTCTTCAATACAGTGAATTTCAGGGTCGAGCTCATCTATCTCCTCTCCTTCCTCATGAGAAACTAGGTTATTTTGGAGAGGAGTTTGAATCCTCTAATCAACTCTGTCTTTTCTCCTTTGTTCCCTTGGCAAATCCTGTGGCACATTGTTACTAGGCCTCCTGAAGCCTCTATTATCATTATTTTGAGGATTTATGGACATGGGCTTCCCTTCTAACTCCCACCTTTCCATTCTAGCAGAAATCGATTTTAGCACTTTAGTTACCTCATTCATCTGAAGGGGAAGGGGAGAGGAATTGGATGGGGAGTATTTAGGTCTCTTTCTGGATATGTCTCTATTAGCCTTATTCTTGATTCGATCAATAGCCAATATGTTAGATTCTACTTCCACGGATGCATCTTGCATGTGAGCCAAAGTAGTGGCTCTCCTTTCCCTCAACAGGAGGAAGAAATCGGGATCAAAAGCACTAGCATAAGTGATTTTAGCAGAGGCTTCTGAGGGCTTTATCTCAACAGGGATCTTATTGTATATTTTATTGAATCTCTTGGAGAAGTCAAAGACAGACTCTCCTTCCTTTCTCTTCAAAGACCCAAAATCTGTCATGTAATACATGAAGTCCTTTTTGTCTCCCCACTATCTCAAAAAGGCATTATCCAAAGCCTCAATCCCATCGATAGATCCAGGAGGTAGGGCCCTAAACCACTTTCTAGCCTCGCCTTCAAGGATATGGATGAAAATCCTCATCCATACGCCTGCATGCATGATAACATGATCATTTGTAAAATTGTAAAAGGCTTCAAGGTGTTCTTCTGCAGCTATGCCCCCTTCGCCTGTAAACTTGGGCAACTGCTTAAGGTAGCCATCTGTTGGAAGGGCATTGAGAGGCTGAGGTAACAAAAGGGGAGCATACCTAGCAGCTATTATAGCCTCCATTCTGGTCATGAGGGGATTTTCTTCTGCCATAGGAATATTAGGTGAAGGAGAACTCAGAGGAGAAGGAGATCGAACATGGGATACTGGAAATGAGCTTCCAGGTAGAAGGGGAAACAATGGGGGATTCAGAGAGAAGGATAAGGGGCTTGAGACAGCAGATGCTTATCTCTGTGCAGTAGCAACAACAATAATAAGAGGAGGGGTGGTAAATCTAGGAGTGGGAAAATCTTTTGTGGTCCTAGGTCTACGCCAAGGTACTGCTTCAGGGGAGAGGGGAGTGACAAGGATTTCTCCCTCCAATCCCAGACCAGGAGGGTAAAAATTAGCAAGAACACTTCCAAAATTTAGAAAACGGGAAACTTCAAAAAAAGGTCTGCTAGGAAGATGAGAAGAAGAAATGGAGTTTCTACAGAAGGATATGGCAAATTACCTGGTTCAACGGTGGAAGTTTCTCCTTTGGATGCCTTTCCTTTTTTGATAATCACCTCTGGATCAGCTTCAGGCCTAGCTAGAGGTAGTTGTGGATGGGACCGCGTGTGTCTACCTCTGGAAGCCAAAACTAAAATAGAAAGTTCGCCATAGTGAAGTGGTCACAATGGAGTTTCCAGGTGCACAGTAGCAATATCGTAGGGCTTTGATGCCTGATGCACCTTCAAAATTAGAGGCTCGATGTCGTTCGATCCTAGGGAAAATTTTCAACTTCGTCCCTGGCAATGGCGCCAGAAATGTTGGCTTTAGAAGTCACTCCCGGATTGCAGTAGGAGTGAGCCTGAGGCCCATCAGTTTATGTCACTATTTGTTGATAAAGGGTGATGAATGGAAGTAAACTCAGAACAATATCGTTCTAACTTAGAAACTAGGCCAGACATGCACAAGCAGATGAGGTCTTGATTTAACTTCAGACAGTGAGTTGTAATAAGGGTGAGTAGGAGGAAGACTTCTGTGAGGAAATGTAAAGGTCTATTGCAGGCATCGAGCTTCTAATAGCCTATAGAAGAAAATCTTGAACACAAGAGCATCTTATATTCAAATTGCAGAAACACTAAAAGAACATAACAGTGAAAGAATAAAACCTTTATCATAACATAGTCACAACGATTCATGTGAATCAGTCAATCATGAACTCTTTTAGTATGGGATAGAAACCAGATGAAAAAGAGAGTTTCCTTTCATTAAACAAGAAATTTCACATACAGATACATAGCTAGGAAAACCAGTGCTTCATTAAAACATTACAGTCAGGAGCTCTGCTCTACCATCCATCTTTACAAAAATAGAAAAACTGAGTATATATACTCAGAAAAATTCACCCAGCAGAGGCGTGCTCGAACCTCCAGGGCATGGCGTCTCTTCAGCCAAACTTGGATGGAACTCCTTTGTCAGACGCCACCTTAACTCAGCATGGCTCTTGCAGGGGGACCTGCACACAAGGGTACCACAGGTTGATTTCTCCAGGCCTCCCATACCTTTCATTCATGGATCGAGTTGAGGTTTCATCTACCTACTCGATTTTCATTAACTTCTTCCCCAGGGAGTGGCCGAGATGGTATGCTCAAGAGAAGACCACGTGCCTGCTCTCTAAATCTTAGAGGCTAGCCTCCCTTTCTTCTGGCACTGTCATCAATGTAACCCAGGGCCATGACCTGGCGCCTCTCTCCAAGGGTGTTTCATCATTTTTTCTTTCGGGGTTTTCTATTTCCCCTTCCTTCAAATTTCCTGGTGCCCAAACTCGTGAAACAGCCCTCCAGGATCAACGGTTGGATCGACTTTAAAAATTGACGGCCATGATCATTTTTCCATTGAACAACCCTGGCCCTGCGTGCTCACTTTCTTTGGCCATACTCCATACAACCCTGGCGCTAGGTTCATGGGCCCAACACTAAAGACTCTTTCGCATTTCGCGATTTGGGGATGGCAAGGATACAACCCCTTGTCCTTCAAAGTCCTAGTAGCCGAAATGCCGAAACGGATAATCCGCAATCAATGGCCGGATTTGATTTAATATGGATAGTCACGATGAACCTTAATGTATTTCAAGGATTCTCCCACTGGGAATTCTCGTTCCTTTTCTCTCGACCCTTGTATTTCAAAGTCCCGGTAGCCGGAATGTCGAAATAGCTAATCCGCAATCAATGGCTAGATTTGATTTAATATGGACGGTCACGATGAACCTTAATGTATTTCGAGGATTCTCCCATCGGGATTTCTCATTCCTTTTCTCTCGACCCTTGTATTTCAAAGTCTCGGTAGCCGGAATGGCGACCAAAATCAATCGTGCGCCACGTGTCCCTTGGTTGGACGGCTGAGATCCTCCCCTGATCAACGGTCCTGATCACTCGCCTCTCAATGAGTGCATAAATTCAACTGGCCCCCACTTTAGCCCTGCTACCTCGTGACTGGGTGCCAGAACCATCGGCTCGCACCCAAAGGTGCCTTCGCATTTCGCGATTTCGGAGATTCCAGCTACAAGGGAGGAGTGACTTAATCGCACACCATGTGTCTTGACTAGATCGGACTACCATGATCATTTCGTAGAATATGTGAGCTTTGTCTCAGGCCTTTACACTGCGTTAAAATCTGGGCAACTTCATGGGCCCAGTTTACTCGATGTCTGTCGAATTTCCTTGATGATAGATCCTTTCCATTGAATATCCAGTGCCAGAGCTTCAAGTAATGATTTCAGATGGAGGAACTATCAATTGCTCAGGAAAATGCCAAAACATCAATCTTAATATGGAGGAATATGTAATGAATAGTCCAATGATTGCTATACCCATGGGTGGTGTTGATGTCATACTAGGGATCCAATGGCTACAATCATTGGGAATAGTGGCTTTTAATTTTCAAGAAATTTTCATGAAATTTTCATTGGAAGGAAAGGAATTTGAGTTAAGGGGTATCATAGGGAAACCCGGTAAGGTGGTAAGCTCTAATGGCATGAAACAAATATTGAAAAAGAGGCATCACGGTGTAATTGTACAACTATGATCACTAGATGTTCAAACATCTAAGCCATATATTCCCCTATCTCTCTAAGGGATCATTGATAAAAATTCTAAAGTATTTGAAGATATCCCCAGAGGTCTTCCACCCACTCATGATCATGATCATGATATTCACTTAATTCTTGGGAGTGTTCCTCCTGACATCAGGCCTTACAGATACCCTTATGTCCAAAAGAGTGAAATTGAGCATATGGTTGAAGAAATGTTAGAGGTTGGCATTATTAGACCTAACCAAAGTTCTTACTCTGCACTAGTGGTAATGGTACTCAAGAAAGAGGGCTCATGGTGTATGTGTCCAAATTATAGAGAGATCAACAAGATCACGATTAAATATAAGTTTCCCATTCCTATCATTAATGAATTGTTAAATGAAATACATAGAGCAATCTACTTCACAAAGTTGGATCTTCGTTCAGGGTACCATCAGATTAGAATGAAGGAAGAAGATATCCCAAAAACAACATTCAGAACTCATGAAGGCCATTATGAATTTTTGGTCATGCCTTTTGGCCTTACGAATGCACCTTCCACATTCCAAGGGTTGATGAATTCCATTTTCAAGCCCTTCCTTCGGAAATTTGTGTTAGTATTTTTTGATGATATACTAATCTATAACAAGTCTTGGGAAGATCATATCCGACATATTGATAGGGTGCTACAACTACTAAAGGAGCAACAAATATATGCCAAACCGTCTAAATTCTTCTTTGGGGTGAAGCAGGTAGATTATTTGGGTCATATTGTATCTCATGAAGGTGTCAAGGTAGACCCTAACAATATTAAAGCCATGATGGATTGGTCGATTCCCAAAACATTGAAGAATCTTAGAGGATTTTTGCGTTTGACATGTTACTACCGCAAGTTTGTTTGGAACTATGGAAGAATAGAAACACCTTTAACTACACTAACTAATAAGGATGCATTTTCATGGACTCCATAGGAAACTCAAGCTTTTGAACAACTTGAAGAGGTAATGTGCAAAGTTCATGTCTTGACCACACCAAACTTCACAAAAACCTTTATTCTAGAATTTGATGCCTCGGGAAATGGCATTGGTGTTGTTCTAATTCAAGAAGGAAGGCCCCTTGCTTTTCAAAGTCGACCACTCAAGGGAAAGGACATACACAACCCATTTATGAGAAGGAAATGATGACAATACTGCATGCACTGAAGAAATGGCACCCTTACCTAATAGGTAGGCACTTCAAGGTCAAAAAAGATCATGACAGTCTTAAATACTTCTTGGAACAAACACTATCTTCAGAAGAGCAAAAAAAATGGGTGGCTAAGATGTTGGGTTATGACTTTGAAATCATCTAAAAAAAAAGGGAAGAAAAATGTTATGGCAAATGCACTCTCAAGAAAGGATGAAGATGTTGAGGCATTTCTCTGTGTTATCTCTATCATCCAACCTGATTGGATAATAGAAGAAATGGATGAATGGAAGAATGACAAAGAAGTGTGGACTCTCATTCAAAGGTTGCAGCAGGATTCCAGTGCATCCAATACATTTACAAGGAAAAATGATTCACTATGGTACACAAATCACTAATATTTATGTAAGAACTTGCAACTCAAACAAAAGGTACTTTTGGAATTGCACACATCTCTGGTAGGAGGGCACTCAAGATTTTTGAAAACCTATCACAGGGTCAAGAGGGAATGTTTTTGGGATTGCCTTAAAACTGATGTTCAAAGGTTTGTCCCAAAACGTTTGGTTTTCCAACAAAATAAGGTGGAAACAATTAAGACCCCGGGTCTTTTACAACCATTATCCATTCCAAGTCAATGTTGGGAGGAGGTTTCCATGGATTTCATCACAAGGTTACCAAAGTCTAAAGGAAAGAGTGTCATCATGGTGATTATTGATAGACTTACCAAGTACACACACTTTTTTTTCACTCTCTCATCCTTTCAAAGCCAGTACATTTGCTACCGCATTCATGGAGACAACTCAAAATCTACATGGAAGCCCAAATATTATTGTAAGTGACAGAGATCCCATCTTCACTGGACATTTTTTGACAGAATTATTTTCTTGTTTGGGTACTCAATTGGCTCATAGCTCATCTTATCATCCTCAATCTGATGGACAAACAGAGATAGTGAAAAAATGTCTTGAAGGCAACCTTCGTTGCTTTGTCTCTGATAAACAAACACAATGGTTTAAGTGGTTACCCTTGGCAGAATGGTGGTATAATACTTCCTTTCATACTACAACAAAAATGATACCATTTATGGCACTTTATGGATATCACCCACCATCCATCACTCTTTCTCTAAAAGAAAAATCTAAGGTTCAAGTAGTGGAATATCACATTGAGCATCAACAACAAGTTCTCCAACTCTTAAAGGACAACCTGACTATGGCACAAAATCCCATGAAACAACAAGCAGATCAATATCGTAGTGAAAGAAGTTTTGAAATAGAGGATTAGGTATTTTTAATACTGCAACCATACAAACAGATGTCCCTCAAGCAAGCTAAGAAGGATAAGAAATTATCACCGAAGTACTATGGTCCTTATAAGGTGTTTCAAAAGATTGTTACTATGGCATACAAATTGGAGTTGCCTGCATCTTCGCGAGTACACCCAGTTTTTTGTGTTTCATGCTTAAAGAAGGTTATAGGTGACAATATCCTAGTTCAAACTATATTTCCAAAACTTGATGAGGAAAGAAAAATCATATTGGAGCCTAAAGTTATCACTGACACAAGAATTTGCCAACTGAGGAATAGATCAATTTCAGAGTATCTCATTAAGTGGAAGAAACTACCTATTGAAGATTCCACATAGGTATTAGATGAGTCTTTTATACAAAAGCATCCAGAACTACTCAAGCATTGAGGATAACACTTGTCTAAAGGGGAGGGGCATGTTAAGCCCTAAATCATGGCATATTACCCCTTAATTGGGGCATATTACATTAGTATTGTTGTTTTATTTATGTCGACTTGGGTCCATTAGTTGTAATTGTACCTCCTAGTCTCCTATATATACCAAGGAGACCTTTTCATTTGGAATCATCTTGTATTTTTGAATTCATATGATGTATAAGGAGGTTGCCCCCTTGAAGAGGCTTATTATCTGAATTTCCCTCTTTGTCAAGGCATTGAGTAATTATTCCGAGGTTTTTATGCTATTTTGATATTTGGTTCTTAATAGACAAGATTTATAGGAGGCTATGATTCCATAAGAGAGGGGGCTAAAGGGGATACATATTTTATTATATTTTATTTACCCATATTGCTTTTAATTGAGAAAAGTAGTCATATGAGCTTCCTAGGGAAATTCCATGTGGTTCTTGATTTCCAAGTAAATACATATAAACCC
>JZKD02S2087833.1:224197-240215 GCA_000966675.3 Picea glauca
GAAGGTTTTGAGAACCAAGTATAGGTTGTGGGGCATTAGACATGGTCAAGGGAGGAAAATTGAGCTATAGGACTAAAAGTAAGATTCTAGACATCAAACTCCAAGAACAATGCCTCGAACCACCACACATAATGTTTTAAGAATATAATCTCTCTATTAGTTGGGATATGGGCACCATTAGAAGGTTTTGTGCTCAAGTTATGAGTCTAATTGCCTTGACCATGGTTGAGGGAGGAAACTCGAGCCTCAATCCCTAAAGGTAGCTTCTAAGGTTGAAGGGACATGAATGAGGACTTGAACGATCTTTTTTAGTTCTATGTAATAAAAGAAAACACGCCATTTCCCATTCTTCTTTGGCACAATAACTAAAGGTGAGACCCACTTATTTTTAGCAATAGGATAGATAAAGTTTACATTAAGCAAATTATGTGGTTTCTCTTTCACTATATCCCTCATAGTAGGATTCGTCCTCTGTTGAGGTTGCCTAATAGTTATGGAATCCTCCTTAATGTATGTATGTTATGTACATAAGTTCAGATGGATTCTTTTCATATCGATATAGTCCCAAATGAATGTTCTAGTGTGCTTCTACGAGATTTTGACAAGTTGATCTTGTTGAGAGGGTTCTAGTGTAGAGTTGATGTTCAAAGTTTTTCCTCGGTAAATATCAATTCGTAAGCTATGATTCTCAAGGATGGAATCCAGGGGAACTGTTGGGTCAAATTGTTGTGCCAATTCAACCAATGAGTAAGTCTCCTGAGTAAACCTTCTCAAAATATGTCCTAGTGATGGATAAGTAGGATTCCTAGTTATGCGAGGGTGTGATATAAAAGTGCAAATAAGGTCATCCTTAGTATCTCTCTTGAAGGTCAAGGCTTGGTCTAAGGTAAGAACAAGATAAATGGTTTATTCCTCATTTTCTTCTATCGAGGGAGGGTTTTTTGAATTAGGGGAAGGTTTAGCAGAGAGAGTGAGCGTTTTAGTGGATTTTCCATGTGATATAGTCATATATTCTGACCTACAACCAATATATGCATTAGGCATGGCTAGCCAAGGTCTACCAAAAATTAATGGATACCCTCCTAAGTTATCCTTTGGCTGCAATATCATAAAGTTAGTTGGATACTCCTAGGAATCTATAGAAACAAATACATATTCTAAACCCCCCTATGGTTTGACTATAGACCTATCATCCAACTAAAGAACTATGGGATTTGAACATAGACCATGCAGTTTAAGTTTTTCCATTTTCTATTTGGTCATCACATTGATAGTTGCTCCTAAGTCAATCAAGGCAATCGGAACGGAGGTGTTATTAATATTAATTCTAACAACTAAACTTCCAAAATCTACATACTTATCCATGAAAATTTTTCCTAACATTAGATCAACCAATTTCCAAATCACATGGATAGTCTTAGGGTCCTTCTTCTTTCTCCTTGGTTTTCTTAAGAAAAGTTCTTGGATAGCATTGACATAAATTGGGACATCCTTAATGGCTTGGAATAAAGGGATTTTATCCCACACATTTCTTAATTCCCCAAGAAAATAAAATTCTGGTGATGTTGGGATTTTATTTATGCATAATCTGTTTGGATATGGAGGAATTGGAACTCATCCTTCCAAGTGAGACTAGCTGGGATTCCGGGAAGTGGTTGTTTGTGTTCCTAAGGAAGGGTTAATAGTTTGATCATCTAGTTTAATGAGACCATCGTCATCATCTTGTTCTTGGATAATGGGGGTAATCTATTTATTAACCACTTTTCTCATGCACAAATGAATTTCTTCTCAATCCATGGGTGTTATCGGACAAATCGGTAAGTGCGAACACAAACTAATCTCCCTAACTTCAAGAAGAAGCTAGAACAAACCATAGAATAATACAAGGTTCTCCTTATATTTCATTGTAATGTAAACTAGTTCAGAGAGGGACAAATGACATATCATTTAAACGTCGTTTGATCCTAGCTAGTATCGTCTGAAACAGCCCTCCCAACCCGCAGGTTAGAAGTCCACGCACACAGGATCGCTCTATTCCTTTGGCCCAAAGAGCTCTCTCGGACTGGCTCTTCTATTTCCTTTCAGGAAATCTACACCCATAGAACACCTCGACGAATCTCCCTTCGCACTTCGGGAGATCTGACTTCGTGACTTCGCGAGTCTTGTGGTCAAGTGGTTGTGCCTTCAGACCTCCGAACACCGATATGCCGAGTTTCGATAAACGCTAGAACATTAAGATTCCACCTCCACAAGAAATCAATGGTTCTGGAGCTTTCCCTTGATCCAACGGTCACCACTATTTCACGCACCGGGAGCTCGATATATAAGAGCTCTATGTCTCTTCTACCTTCCGGTCCTGAAATCCTGAAAGACGTGCGTGACTGCTCTGGGTCCCACAACCCTTGTCAGGAACCTCCACGTTATTCCACACGTCTCTTCACCAACTCTCCCGCTGACGTGGGTTTCTGCCACCTTTCGCCTGCTCGCGATCTGTTAGCCCATGTAATTTCGCTATTTCGAGTATCGGGGGTCCTAGACTCGTGATCCCAACCTGATGTCACCGCAAACCCTGAATTCCCGAATTCTGAAGTTCTCTCTTTCACGTTTCGGGGATTTGATCCGCCAACCTCTTGGCTTACCCTCGTTCATTCAAACCCTAAAATGTCAAATTGCTCCGACCCTGCCACGTGTCCAAGTACTGGCCCCACTATGAAATCTTCTGTTGTGTCGAGGTTTCGGATTTCACAATTTCACGAATCCAAGCATCGAAGCTTTGGTCCTTCCACCCATGAAACCCCGAAATGGAATTTTGCGAGTAGATCCAATGGTCCTCGTTGGCATGAATCTACGACCCTCTCTCTCCTGAGCTTCCACTTGTAGAAACGACCACCATAACCTCCTTGCTCCTTCGTAAAATTTGACAGCTCGCGGGACTTCATGAATTCTCTATGGAGAATCTCGATCGCCTGCTTCCCCCTTCAAGAAATTCTGCACTTTTAAACAAAGTGTTTTGCCATGGGACCTAACCGCCTACAACACAAACTTGCGACGCCTCCTTTCAACACCTCAAGGCACCAACCTTCTGTGATTTTCTTCGACGACTGCGAAGACTCTATCCCTCTTGAGCTTTTGAGCTTTCTCCAACTCTGAGTCTTAAAGAAGACTCCCGCACACACTCCTTGCAGAGAATCCTTCAATTACGTCAAAGAATTGAAGTCCTTTGACTCTGCGTACTCCCTGCAGCAGTAGTCCTTGAACAATTTCTCAAGTTCACAAAATCTGAGACTTTACTCGGCCTGTGCACCCCTTTGCACGGCTCTTGTGCCTAACTCGCACTTCTGCAGAAATGAGAACAATGTTAACCCTCTTGATCTTTCAGAGATAAAACTCTAAACCCTTGTCAACATACACCTTGCAGACAACTTCGCTGCACTCCTAGCAAGAAATCTTGCTCAGATAGAGAAACAATTGAAACTCATTCCTTACTCTCTCTCAGACTTCAAACACAAAGCATGAAATCATATACACAACACATAAAGCAAATGTATAACAGAAAGTAAACATCCATGAGCATAACATTCAACATGCATACACAGAGAACAAATACGACACCATGAATTTGAATCGAAGCTCTTTCTATTAATTCAAACCTCTCTACATGGGTGTTTTCAACTACAACTCTCTGCTCTCTTCTCTATTCTCTATGCTCATAATAATATTACAATTTTACAATGAGGGTGTCTATATCCCGTTTCCCTCTTGTGTTCTAAAACTGTCTAATCTAGAATTAAATTCTATCTACCTACATTAACTTTGCATAAATGCCTCTATCTACTTCAGACGAGAGCGGGACGCTCAAGGTATGATTACAATGCTCCTTCATAAATGTGAGTACGCCTCTATTAATCATCCTATTAATTGTATGGCGCTTTCAAACTTCAAAACATTTCAACAAGAAATGTGTTGGCACTTGTCCAGCTATCCTCCACATCCATGCGCGCTTGCTACCTACTGGTGATGCTCCTGCATCATACTCCCTCGCTTGAAAATTTTCATGGGCTCCTGTACATGAGCTCTCGCACGGTCTGCCCATGCTTCTGTATTTCATCTTCGTTCTCCCAACTGGAATCTTCAACTGGATGGCCCTTCCACTTGACCAAGTATTCAAAGTATTTATTTCGCCTGGTCTTCTTACCAACTCTTTTGTCCAGTATGCGCTCCATCTGCGGCTTTTTTGCAACTGGCATTTGTTTTGTCCACTGAATTTATGGCTGTTCACTACCTGCTTCTTCTTCCTCAGCTTTATAAGGGTACAAATCCTAGACATTGAATATCGGAGAAATTCTGATCCCATCGGGTAATTCAATCTCATATGCATTCGCCCCAAATTTCTTCAATACCTTACATGGTCCGATCTTGTTCATCTTGAGTTTATGATATGTTCCTCTTGGGAACCTTTCCTTTCTCAAATGTGCAAGGATCAAATCACCAACTTTGAACTGAAGTTCTCTCTTGTGTTGATATGCTCTCCGCTTATATTCTTGGCTCGAATTCTGCAATCGCTCCTTCACCTGGTTGTGAAGTTCCTTCATCGCCTCTGCGAAATATTCTGCACTAGCGCTCCTAGTCGCACTCTGTTATGAATCCCTCAGCTCAAAAATTCATCTTGGTTGCATGCCATAGACAATCTGAAATGGACTCTGTCATGTGCTCCTATTAATTGAATCATTATAATCAAATTCCGCTTGTGGAAAAATATTGTCCCACTGACTGTGGTGCTCTGTCACCAAACTCCTCAACAAGTCTCCCAAACTCCTGTTCACGACTTCTATTTGTCCATCCGTCTGAGGATGATAAGCTGAACTAAATGACAAGTTCGTCCCCAGCTTTTTCCATAAGGTTCTCCAGAAGTGTCCTACGAACTTAGTGTCTCGATCCGAAACTATGCTTCTTTGCAAGCCATGAAGTCGAATGAATTCTTTGAAAAACAGGTTCGAAATGTGAGTTGTGTCACTGGTTTTCTGACATGGAATGAAATGTGCCATTTTGGAAAATCTATCCACCACCACAAAGATTTAGTCAAACCCTCTTTCTGTTCTTGGCAACCCCAATATGAAGTTCATGCTGATTGCATCCCACGGCCTCTCAGGTATGGGTAATGGTTGATAAAAACCTGCATTCTGCCTCTTTCCTTTTGAATGTTGACAAATTCTACATCTGTCCACAAATATTTTGATGTCTACTCGCATTCCTGGCCAAAAATATGACTCATTCAACTTTGTGAACGTCTTGTCATGACCGAAATGCCCGACCAATCCTCCACTGTGTTTCTCCTTCAGCAAATTCTCCCTCATGGAGAATTTTGGAATACAAAGTTGATTACCTTTAAACATTAATCCTTCCTGGATCATGTATTATGCCCATTGGCTTCTATCTCTGAGAATTGGATTCTCAACTGCTTCATACGCGTCTTTAAAATATGGATCATCTTTGTACATGTCCCTGAGGTCATCAAAACCCAATGTTTTGACTCTGAACTCCTACAATAGCAAACATTTCCTACTCAAAGCATCATCAACTTTGTTAGCAGTACCAGAAATATGTTTAATCACAAAAGTGAAATTTTGCATATATTCAACCCATTTTACATGTCTTTGATTCAACTTCTCCTGTTGAGTCACAAATTGCAATGCATGATTATCACTGTATAAGATAAACTCTTTAGGAATTAAGTAATGTCTCCATTTCTTCAATGCCTGTATAATAGCATAGAACTCCTTGTCACACGTGGAGCATTTTACTTTCGCTTCATTCAGCTTCTCGCTGAAGTATGCTACCGGCCTGTCTTCTTGACTCAAAACTACCCCTATTGCAAATCCACTTGCATCGCATTTCACTTGAAATGTCTTTTGGAAATCAGGAAACACTAGGATTTGTTGTTCCGTGATTTCCCTTTTCAACAAATTAAAACTCTTTTCAGCTTCTTTTGTCCAGTGAAAAGATTTGTGTCTCTTCTTCACTGTATCCATCATCGGTGCACTAATTCCATTGAAATTCCTGATGAACTTTCGATAGAAACTAGCCAATCCATGAAAACTTCTCACCTCAAAGATATTCTTTGGTGACGACCAATTCTTGATTACCTCCACCTTATCCGGATCCATCCTCAACTTATCTGCATAAATAAAAAACCCCAAATAAGTGAGCTCTATCTTCATGAATGAGGACTTCTTCATATTTATCAGCAGCTTCTCTTGTTGTAACCTCTGCATCACTGTAGCCAAATGTTTCAGATGCTCTTCCTTTGTTTTACTGAAAATCAATATGTCATCAAGGTACACAATTACAAATTTTCTGATGAAATCCTTAAGGACTCCATTCATCAATCTCATGAAAGTACTCGGCGCGTTTGTTAAACCAAACGACATAACACACCATTCATACAACCCTTCATTAGTCTTGAATGTTATCTTCCATTCGTCACCTTCTCTCATACGAATCTGGTGATATCCACTTTTCAAATCAATCTTTGAAAAAAATTTGGCCCCACTCAAGCAATCCATCAGATCATCCATCCTTGGCAATGGAAATCTGTACCTGATGGTTATCTTGTTGATCGCCCTCGAGTCAGTACACATCCTCTAGCCTCCATCTTTCTTCAGACTGAGTACTGTCGGATTAGCAAACAGACTCAAGCTTTCCCTGACCAAACCTTTGTCCAACAAATCCTAGACTTGTCTTTTGACCTCTTCATTCTCCTGCGGTGTCAATCTGTACGCTGCTTTGTTTGGAAAACTAGCTCCAGGTATGAGATCAATATGATGACTCACACTTCTGATCGGTGGTAACGAACGAGGTAGTTCGTCCACTACTATGTCAGTGAACTCTTCCAGTAGTTTCTGAACCTCTTTTGGTAAATCATCTACCCTTGTGCTGGTTAAAACAATCTTCGGCTTCCTGACCACAATGAATTGTGGTTCCTCCTTCTTCTTAACCTCTGTAAGAATTTCCTTCCCACTCATGAGAAGTACAGTGTTACTTACTTCAGGATTCACCTCTTTATGCTTAATCGGCAACAACATGTGAGTTCTCCCATTCTTCTCTAGGGTGTATGCATTCATTCTCCTGTCATGAATCACATTCCTGTCATATTGCCACAGTCTAGCCAACAATAGATGACAAACATCCATAGGAATAACATCACAGAGTATTTCATCTTTATACCTTCTTATTTTAAACTCAACTAAACATTGCTTAGTGACATTTACCTGATGTCCTTTTTGCAACCACGGAAATCTGTATGGGCTTGGATGATCAATCGTCTCCAGCTCCAGTTTTTCTACCATCTTTGTAGAAACGAGATTATATATGCTACCACTGTCTATAATAACTTTACATTTCCAGTCTTTGGCTTTACACGCAGTCCGAAAAAGTATGCTTCTTTGGACCGAACTCTCCACTTGCTTCTCTGGTGTTAAAAGAGCTTTTCGCATCATCAGCGATCTTCCACCTTCAGCATCCTCTACCTCAACATTTCGTCTTTGTGCTTTGGTGATGTGAGTCTCTCCTTCCTCTTTCTTCTTGTCTGGACATTCATAAGACTTGTGTCCAACTTTTCCACACATGAAGCATTTTGTCACTCCACCTCTTCCTCTTCCTCTACCTCTAGTACGAGGAAAAATTTTGTTATCAGCATACTCTCCTCTCTGATCAACATACTACCTTCTCTGTCTAGCATATTTCCCTTTCTGTGAGCTTCCACCTCTCTCAATCTGAGGTTGAGGTTTCTTCCAATCTTCCTTAGGCTTCTGACTTCTATCTTGGACAACTGATTTGCCCCTAGCTTGACTTCTGCCTCAGCCTCTTTGACCTTGCTTTCGGCTTAGCTTCTCTTCCGCCTTTAGAGCCATTTGATAAGCATCTTCCACCGTTCGGATGGTCATCATGATCATATCATTATAAAATTCGTATCTCAGGCCATTCATATACCTAACAACCTTTTCATCATTACTTTCACGATGACCTGCTCTGATGTTCAGCCTGTAGAACTCTTTAGTGTACTCCTTCACTGTCATCAGCTTTTGTCTCAAATTCTACATCCTTCGAAACAGAGTAATCTAGTAATCTGTGGGAATGAATTTCGCCTTCATCTTTGCGATCATCCTATCCCAACTCTTGATTTTCTGCTTACCTTGGCAATGTCTGTCAACTTGCAGTTCATCCCACCACAATGTTGCATGTCCTTTAAGTCTCATGAAAACATGTTTGACCTTCTTGTCTTCTTCGACATCTTCATAGTCAAAATATGTGTCCAGAGCTCTAATCTAGTCTAGAATCTCTTCAACATCCAAGTTTCCCTCATAAACTGGAATGTCCATTTTGGCTCTTGCACCCATTCTTGCAACAACTCTAAGCAAGTGTTCATTTGCTGCATCTTCTGCTGTGACTTCTTCTTCTCCATGTCCAGCTTCATCTTCTCTTTCAGACTCACCGACATCTCCAATATCAGTTGTGTGCCTCTGCTTTATTTCCATGTCCATGACTCTGGCACATAGGTCATGCATATCTCTTTCCACGGCTGGATTCGACACCTATCTACCACTTTCTCTTGACACCTCCCTATCCTCTGGCGGATCGGGTGTTTGTCTATCCCTTCTCCTCGGTGGCATGGCTGAAATTCCTTCTCACTTTTCCTGCCTGAAATATATAAACAAGAATCAAGCTCTGATACCACACCTGACGTAGCCCTCCCAACCCACAGGTCAGAAGTCCACACACACAGGATCGCTCTATTCCTCTGGCCCGAAGAGCTCTCTCGAACTGGCTCTTCTATTTCCCTTTCGGGAAATCTACACCCACAGAAAACCTCAGTGAATCTCCCTTCGCACTTTGGGAGATCTGAATTCGTGACTTTGTAAGTCTTTTGGTCAAGCGACTGTGCCTTCAGACCTCCGAACACCGATATGCTGAGTTCTGATAAACGCTGGAATGTTAAGATTCTTCCTCCACAAGAAATCAACGGTTCTGGAGATTTCCCTTGATCCAACGGTCAACGATATTTCATGCACCGGGAGCTCGATATACAAGAGCTCTATGTCTCTTCTACCTTCTAGTCTCGAAATCCCGAAAGACTTGCATGCCTGCTCCGGGTCCCATAACCCTTGTCGGGAACCTCCACGTTCTTCCATGCATCTCTTCACCAACTCTCCAGCTGATGTGGGTTTCTTCCACCTGTCGCCTCCTCGCGATCTGCTAGCCCGTGTAATTTCGCTATTTCGGGTATCGGGGGTCCTAGACTCGCAATCCCAACCTGATGTCACCGCACACCCCAAATTCCTGAATCTAGAAGTTCTCTCTTTTACATTTCGGGGATTTGATCCGCCGACCTCTTGGCTTACCCTCATTCATTCAAACCCCGAAATTCCGAATTGCTCGAACCCTGCCACATGTCCAAGTACTGGCCCCACTATGAAATCTTCTGCTGTGTCGGGGTTTCAGATTTCGCAATTTCGTGAATCCAAGCATCGAAGCTTCGATCCTTCCACCCATGAAACCCTAAAATGGAATTTCATGAGTAGATCCAATGGTCCTCGTTGGCGTGAATCTACGGCCCTCTCTCTCCTGAGCTTCCGCTTGCAGAAACGACCACCGTAACCTCCTTGCTCCTCCGCGAAATCTGACGGCTCGTGGGACTTCATGAATTCTCTATGGAGAATCTCGACCACCTACTTCCCCCTTCAAGAACTTCTTCACTCTTAAACAAAGTGTTTTTCCATGGGACTTAACCGCCTACAACACAAACTTGCAACGGCTCCTTTCAACACCTCAAGGCACCAACCTTTTGTGCTTTTCTTTGACGACTACAAAGACTCTATCCCTCCTGATCTTTCTCCAACTCCGAGTCTTAAAGAAGACTCCCGCATGCACTCCTTGTGGCAAATCCTTCAATTATGTCAAAGAATTGAAGTCCTTCGACTCTGTGCACTCCCTGCAGCAGTAGTCCTTCAACAATTTCTCAGGTTCGCAAACTCTGAGACTTTACTCGGCCTTCGCACCCCTTTGCATGGCTCCTATGCCTAACTCGCACTTCTGCGGAAATGATAACAATGTGAACCCTCCTGATCTTTTAGAGATAAAACTCTGAACCCTTGTCAACACACTCCTTGCGGACAACTTCGCTGCACTCCTTGCAGGAAATCTTGCTCAGATAGAGAAACAATTGAAACTCATTCCTTACTCTCTCTCAGACTTCTAACACAAAGCATGAAATCATATACACAACACATAAAGAAAATGTATAATAGAAAGTAAACATCCATGAGCATAACATTCAACATGCATACACAGAGAACAAATACGACACCTTGAATTTGAATCGAAGCTCTTTCTATTAATTCAAACCTCTGTACATGGGTGTTTTCAACTACAGCTCTCTGCTCTCTTCTCTATTCTCTATGCTCATAATAATCTTACAATTATACAATGAGGGTGTCTATATCCTATTTCCCTCTTGCGTTCTAAAACTGTCTAATCTAGAATTAAATTCTATCTACCTACATTAACTTTGCATAAATGCCTCTATCTACTTTAGACGAGAGCGGGACGCTCAAGGTCTGATTACAATGATCCTTCATAAATGTGAGTACGCCTCTATTAATGATCCTATTAATTATATGGCGCTTTCAAACTTCAAAACATTTCAACAAGAAATGTATTGGCTCTTGTCCAGCTGTCCTCCACATCCACACGCGCTTGCTACCTACTGGTGATGCTCCTACATCATCGTCCTTGCTCCATATTTGGATCTGTGGGATGTTGAACATGTTAAGAAGCACAAATCAACAAAGAGAGAGAACAATGATATATATATTCCAATGAAATCTATGTATAAGATCAAGGAGTTATACAATAAAAGTAGAGACACCTTTATAGGAAAGAAATGTATCACTCCGTTATATTGATGAAAGTGGAGAATACAACCTATGCCTTGATGTTGTAAGGTTCCTTCCAATGACTCTTTGCTTCAACACATACACCTTTACTCCAATGCTTTGATGAAGAGTATTCACAACCTGACTTGAAAAGCTAAAGCAAAGCTATCACAAGTATAGTCTTCAGCATAATTCTCCATGCATAAGCCATCCTAGCCTTTCCCATGAGAGATCCCTCTTTATATAGGGTGAAAGAGGGATGGATGAGGAGATTGGGATGATCCCACTAAATCAAAGAAGCGAGTAAGATCCAAACCAATCGGAGGCCACCTCATCTTATAGAATATTCCCTTCTAGAACTTTCGTGAATTTCATCTTTTTTCTCTTGTTTCAGCATCGTCGCACCCTATACACAAGCATCCTGTGGTGACATCGCAGTCCAATTTTGATGCAACATGTGACGATCAAGCATTGTCGCATCCCAAGCACTTAGTAGGGTGTGACGATCTCGTTTGATATGGTTTTTAAGAAAAGAAAGATAATTCAATTTCTCATGGAGAAAGTCTCATTTGGTATCTTCAGGGAACAAAAAAGTGAGGCATACACATATCATCATTTGATCACAGGGGTGAACAAAATAATGTGTAACATAATGCTCCCCAAAGTATGAAGTTGGAACCTGTGACAGCTGAAATACTTTGTAGAATGTGTGTGTCGAAAACAAGCATCACATCGGTCAAGAACCTGCAAACAATCAAGCATATGCATAATAATATACCATTTTTTGAGGAATCACCGATGTCAGAGTAAGGACACTTGGGAGGGAATATTGCTCCCAAATTAGCCTACTCCTTTCGGCAAGGGCTATCCACCATGAAACAACCCTATCATTATTGGGCTGCTACATGGTCCAGTCATGCAACAACAGTCTGTGCATGCCATGCATTCAACAACATATCAATGCTCGCGAACAGATCTCCGACGAGTAAATCCGACAATCGTTTCCCAACAACTCACTCTGTTTATCTGCCCCAAGATTCGTTACTGTCTACAGTCAGTCCCACCAACTTGTTCGCCTATTGATTGATGTAGCGGATGTACGTTATGTACTGGATCCTTTACTGCTGCTGCAATTTGTTGTCCAATGACCATTCAAATTTTACTCTCCGCGGCTATTAAAAATTTTCAAAAGCTCCAGACTCACTGTCATTCAAATTTTGCTCTCCCACCATTCAAATTTTTCAAAAGCTCCAGGCCCGCGCTTTTGCACTTAGATGCCCGTTCCATAGGGTTGTCACTTTAGTTGGGCAAAGTACAGAGTAAGGTGTGAAGGTAAGGCACGAAAGAGTATAGATAAATCCATGGAAAGGTAAGACACGACTATTATATTTTTGGGGGTATTTGGTTCACTTCTTTATCTGATTTCTGCTCTTATTCATAAAAAAAGGTAAATGAAAGAGCAGTTTGAATGTTGTTTGTATATGGCAGAACTGATCTATCATGCAAATGGTAATATTTGTTGCTTCGAAGGAAGCACACAAGGTTAGAATAATCACGCACTCTCTGGAAAAAAATTGTCCCCATGGGCTTTGTTTAATTTTGAGTCCACTTATATCTGTCTAATGTCACAGATCTAACTTTGTGTATCATCTGATTTCCTTACGTTGAATTGAAGCAGTACACACTCTCGACTGAGGGGCTTGTGGCCATGAGCGTTTTGAATTGAAAGAGAAGTAAAAAATGTGTCTCACGGGATATATATGGTCGTAATGGAAACACACACTCGGGGCTTTGCATATTTATTTGGCAGAGGACAGCCTAAGCAGGGCAAGACTAGTTAGGTGAGTTGTTTGTATTTTTAGGTCTGTTTCTGAGCTGCTACTTATTTTCATTTTTGCAGCTTCCTTCAAAGGTTTGTAATGCTTCCTTGTTGTTTTTGCAGGTGGCTGGTTTGTAACACCTCCTTAGCTATGTAGTCTTTTTCTTTAGGTATTAGGGTGGGTCTTCTCCATGGCACAAGTCGGGATCGTTAGACTCTCTCTTCAACTCTTGGGATCTGGCGTTTCCCTACTCCCTGTCTTAAAAGCCTAATATCAAATACTACTAGCTCACTCTCCCAAAAATGATCGTGTGGCAACTCTGGCTAGAACGTAACGCCCATATTTTCAGAGACTCCTCTACATCCACTGCTCAAGTAGTTATTCGTCTCCCCCTTGAAAAATTTCTTGCACCCTACTAAATAATGTGGGGTAACTGATGGATAGAATGTGGTCCACAAAAATTCCTTCTAGGTCAAAGCCTCCAATTACCTCCACTTCTTTCTTAACAAGGATTCGAAGAATCCAACCATTTCAATGAGCTCCTGATGATAATCCTAGAGATTTTGAGTTGCATGGTGATAAATTTCCTCTTTCTTTTATTGTCGAAGAATAGGGACCATGTCTTTCATTGTCTACATAGCTCATGCACCAAAATGCAGTCACACATGAATCAGGGAAGAAGTAGTAAAGCCTTATGTATGTGAATTATTCTTCAAACATAGAATCCTTTCTCTTTAAGGGATTCCATCATTGCCTCTGTGACCTTGGCAGGCTCGGTTCCTATGAGCATGTTTCTGCATTAGTATTCAAAGGATTAGTATATATAAAGGATCAATATATATACTTAGTATATATACTGATATATATACTGAGGATATATATTGACACATATACCTAGTATATATATTGACATATACTAGGTATATGTGTCGGTATATATATATACTCAGTATAGATACTGGTATATATACTTAGTATATATACTGGTATATATACTAGGTATATGTGTTAGTATATATTCTGGTATATATACTCAGTATATATATCGGTATATATACTCAGTATATATATCAATAAATATACTCATTATATATACTCAGTATATATACCGATATATATTACCGAAATATATAGACCGATATATATACTTAGTATATATATCGGTATATATACTCAGTATATATACCGATATATATACTAGGTATATATGTTGGTAATATATATCGGTATATATAGCAATATATATACTCAATATATATACCAGTATATATACTAGGTGTATATGTCGATAATATATACTGGTATATATACTGAGTATATATACTGGTATATATACTAGGTATATGTGTCGATATATATACTCAGTATATATACCAGTATATATACTGAGTATATATACCAGTATATATACCAGTATATATACTGAGTATATATACCAGTATATATACTGAGTATATATACCAGTATATATACTGAGTATATATACCAGTATATATACTGAGTATATATACTAGTATATATACTCAATATATATACTAGTATATATATTGAGTATATATATCGATATATTTACTCAATATATATACCGATATATATAGCAGTATATATACTGGTATATATTATCGATATATATACCTAGTATATATACTGGTAATATATATCAGTATATATACCTAGTATATATACTAGTATATATACTGAGTATATATACCGCTATATATACTCAGTATATATACCGGTATATATTACCGACATATGTACCTAGTATATATACTGAGTATATATATCGATATATATATGTCGGTAATATATATCGGTATATATACTGAGTATATATACTGGTATACATTATCAGTATATATATCGGTATATATACTCAGTATATATACCGGTATATATTATCAACATATATACTTAGTATATATACTGCTATATATACTCAATATATATACCATAGTTGGCACTATGATATGGTTTAAGTTGTAGCGAGTTGGATTTGAACTTGGGCCTTGCCTAAGTAATCCTAACCACTTATCGATTATCATACCCTCAATTGTCATTTAATACCCATACCATTAGCAAACGAGAACCTACTTTTACATTGTGTGTACAAGTAAGACAACCCCCAGAGGAATACTTTATCTATCTAGGTCGGCACTGGACGTGCTTTGATAACCAAATTCTTATATGCATATGCCCTCTCCAAAATTGGAGGTATTATGGCTAACATTTCCCTCAACTCTTGATGAGTCAATGAAATCACAGATATCCTTTCATCGACCTCAAGGAGGGCACTATTATCCACGTCATTAATGTTTGTTTCATTATGAAAATTGATTTTATGAGGAGAATTGAAGGGTGGTAGAAGCTCTGTTTCAATTTCCAGACTGAATACAAGTGTTTCATTTAAATCAACTAAAAATCTAGGCCTTTTTGTACTGGAAGTAGTGACATTTCACATTAGATTATCACCTGAAACATTGTTGTTTAGTAGCATACCAACTTTTAGTACAAGCTTACAAATATTTCCATTTAATGCCCAAGTGCAATCACAAAAGTGTAGATCTGAGATCATGGATTTGGTTTGCTCTACACTTTGATGCATTCAAATGTTCTAGGGATTTTGTAGGTCATATAACACCAGCTTATTTTAAACGTTGCATATGAATGTAATACAATTCAACATTTTTTAATAGCACATGAATTAACCAATCAACTCGTCTATGATTTGCATTGTTTTTCTCATTTAAGTACCTTTTTTTTATGTACCCATGATAAGATTCAATGACATTATTTGTGTCTTGATTAGAGTGAGGGAAATTTTTGTAAGCTTTTGCTCACATATCTGGATTAAAAAACAAACATAGATATTAGTTGGAAAATAATAACGGTAAATATGTCATTATAGAATACAATCATGAATCTAGCTAAAATAAACTTACATATTCTATTGTTGGCTAGCCAAGTGGTTTTAAAATACTTCAAGAAATTTGTTTCTTCACTGAAATCTTGATGTATTTGTTAGATTTTATATATAAACTTTGTTTCTTTGCTGAAATTTCAATTATAAAGTTCCAATATATATAAACTTTATGTATTTGTTAGCTTTTATTGTATTGAAATATTTATGTGTAAGAATTAAAGTAGGGTTTATGAAAAATTTGGTGATGGAATTGCACTCAATATTAAATATTTTTGTAATTGTTTTGAAACATGGTATTTATATTAGTAGTTCTAGACAATTCTTGTACACGACTTCATAGAAAG
>JZKD02S2087833.1:273335-289148 GCA_000966675.3 Picea glauca
AGGGGCACAGGGATTCTGATTTTTTGAATTTCATGCTCGAAATTAAAAGAAGATGAGAGCTTTGGGATTTCTCTTATTTCGGGAGCATGACTCTGGATAATGGGAGAGAGGGGTCGGGTATTCTTACCTCTGTGATTGTCTACTGCTTCATTAGCAGGCTTCTCTGTTCTGGTGAGTTTCTCAGGGACATCAGGTGTTACTGCCTTCTTCTGGGATCTCAGGTCATACCTGCCTTGGCGGCCACTAGTCTTGTTTTCCTTGCTCATCTCATTTAGCTGACTGTCATGAGAGACTCCTCATATGTTGATTGAGTGAGATGAGGAAAAGGAGGAGTGTCCCCGAAGAAATGGATTTCAGGATCCAGCTCCTCTGTTTCCCCTTCTTCCCCCTCGGCCACAAAATTGTTTTGGAAAGGGGCCTGAATCTTCTGGTCTTCTCTATCTCTTCCCCTCTCCCTTTTCACAGTCGGGGAAGCAATATTGTTGGGCCTTCTGAAACCTCCTCTCTTTTCGTCGTTTCGGGGGCCTTTGTATGATTTCCTCCCTTCCACCCTCATTCTCTCCATCTCTGCAGACAGAGACTTCACCATCCTAGTCAGTTCATCCACTTGAGGGCGGGGCACCGATGGGCCAGAAGTTGAGGCTTCTGACCTTCCCTTCCTCCTGTCTACGTCGGTCTTGCTTCTCAGTCTATCGGCTGCTAATACATTGGATTCCACTTCTATGGCCGCATCTTGCATTTGAGCCAAGGAGGTGGCTCTCTTTTCTCTCAGTAATAGACAAAAATTGGGGCCAAACGCACTAGCATAAGAGATCTTGGCTCAGGCTTCTGAAGGCTTTATCTCGGCAGGGATTTTATTATACATCTTATTGAATCTTTTGGAGAAGTCAGAGACAGAATCTCCTTCCATCTTCTTCAGAGACCCGAATTCTGTCATGTAGTACATGAAATCTTTCCTATCGCCCCACTGCCTCAGGAAAGGATTATCCAGGGCTTCGATCCCAGCAATAGATCCAGGGGCCAATCCTCTTAACCATTTCCTCACCTCTCCATCCAGGCTCTGGACAAAGGCTCTCATCCGCTCTTGCCGTCATTTACTCCAGGCGAGAAACAGTATGGAGATAAGATCCGATGGCGCTTGCGAGATCGCGATGATCCCCTCTATAACTGAACTCGGTGCCTTAACCTTCTTTACACAGCTCCTTTCTTCCTCCAAGTGACCACGAACTGTGACCACGTGCCTATTCCCAAGGTGCTTTTGGCGTTCACGAATATGAAGGGGCTGATCCTTGCTGATCGAAATCACGATGAGTGATATGTCGAGATGGCTTAATCTGGCACCACGCATCCCTCTAGATCTGACGGCTCTTAACTCTCCCGATGATACCATGGGCTCGGGTCTGGGACTCTCCCGGCACCTCGTGCATCGGAATATAATGGAGCTTCTCTTTGCGTCTTGGAGTCGCGATGGGAGAAACACCGAGATGGCTCAATTTGCTGCCAGGTGTTCCCTTTAGATGGACGACTGAAAATGCTTCATGATGTCGCGGGCCCCAGTTTCGGCGCTTTCGGCACTGTTGGGGTTCGAGGTTTTGCAATGTTCAAAGAAATAAAACCTTCATCCTTTGCACTCGCGACTGCTGAAAAGTTGACGCGACCAGATCTCGTGCCACGTTCCCTTTGGGATGAACGATTGTCATCCATTTCTGAACATGCTATGGGTGTTATCCATTGCGCTAACCTTAGCGCAGCTTTGCTAATCGTAATTTCCTACCCACCGCTGATCTGATTCTTTGGATACATTCTGAATGTTGAAATCGGAGCGCTCGCTCACTTGAACTGGGCCCGAAATGGATTTCTTCTATGTGCTGCGCTCGGGCGCTTCTCGTGCAACCTGCAGACCTGTATCCCTATGCCGAAGACAAGTAATGTTTCTAACAGTTATGAATTCAATGGTTCGATAGTTCATTGTCGAAAATTTTTGGTACATGAAAAACTTTGGTTAATTATTTCATATTCTTTTCATAAGTTTAATGGTTGTATCAACATTTATGCCAATGAGTATAGACCTAATGTACTTGCATTTTCACCTTACCTTGCTGGCTCAAAAAATTAATGAAGTTATTCATTATCTACATAGGGTTTTGTACTCTGTATTTTTTGGCACTCATCACGAGAGATGGTAAGGAATACAATGAACCCTCTGGTTTTTGTTCTCACTATCCGAGTTATGATAACCCACAGGCTCTGCTATTACTTTCGAGTAATCTCTATTGCATCCTTGTTACAGTGGTCATGGAACCCGTCGTTCGCATAGAGTCAAACGGATGCCAAGCCTTATTATCCCATGACGATCCTATCGATGACCTAAGGAGTCATGGTTGGGATGTATTCCTCAAAAAATTCGAGGGTTATGATCTTCAGGTGGAAAAATCCTTTGCACAAACCTTTGATGGTTTCAGAGCCAATATTGGAGACATACAATTAGAATTGACCGAGGAATTCATGAGAAAAGAAACAGGGCCTCCATAAAAGGGTGAGAGGTGGTTTAAAAATGCCCGAATAGAAGAAGTCTCGTGGAGTCTGTTTATGACATCTCATAAAACCACTTGCTGCATCAAAGGTATTCCTATCGCTTTGTTAAAACCTAGATGGCATAGTTTGTTGTTAATTCTGAAACAATTTGTTATGTGCGAAGGTCGATACAGATTGGTTTTTCTATACCATATTCGTTTGCTCATGAATTTAATAGGTTTCAATTTAGATATGTCCTTTTACCTATTGATGATCCTCTATAAGATGTGCAAACGTTACAAACAAAAGGGTGTCAATTTGAGCCTATTCCACCATGGACTTGTTAAAATATTGTTGGTGTATCATCTCTCGACCATAGGTGATAGTTGGGAGACCTTTTTGATGAGGAATGGATTAACCCAGGCTGATCCTACAACAAACCCTCTTTTAAAAGCAAACCCTAACTCAGATGAGCCAGTGGTTGAAAACTAGTTTGCTAATTCAATTAATGGACCATAGTTTGTTGATAAAATCCCTCTAGATAAAGGATCACCATGTAGGTTTCTGCCTGCAAGATATCTAGAACAAGCGAATGATGAATTGAAATAAAATGACCTTCGTGTGCCTGAGAATCATGATAGTTTGAATGTTAATGTTAAGTATGATGTCAAGAAACTCTGTAAAAAAACAAAACAACAGTGCGCGGATTTGGGTTTCAAGAATAAGAAGGTCGGTCGCCTGATCTCTAGAAAATTAAGGAACCGAAAGGATATTCATATGATCTCTATCGATCTGATCGATATCAATGAGGGTTCATATCATGAGATAGAGGATTTCATAGCATGGGGAGATCCTGAATTTCAGTGTTCCAAGAGAGAGGTTATCACCCATGTCGAGCCATATGATTTCGTGACTAATTTAGCCCCATGTCTTAAGGGTAAAAAGGGGTTTTTGGGTATCGACCACTTTTTGGAACAAACAACATGTAAGGTTGAAGCAGCTCTGGTCGATTGTTTCTTGCGTTGATCTTCCATCTCCACGGTACCCTATGATAGCTTCCTCTGTTGGTTAGAGCGTTACTATACCGATGTTCTTGTCTAACGGTCCCGAATTAAAACTTTGACTACTCAGAACAATCTGTTGAAACAAGAAAACCTTGATCTCAAGGCACATGCAGAAAGGGAGAAGAAACAAATCAAGAGATCTGGAAACATAGTCATTAAGAATACGACTAGTGTCAAAGAAATTATAAACTCTGAACTGATTGATCCCTCTCTAGCTGATTTTTAATGGTAAAACGTTTTATTTTCATTTCATAGATTTTTGTAATCTAAGTCTAAATAAGTAGATTTGAGTTTTGTTTTCATTTACTAAAATTAAGATAGGCTACACAATCTTTGATTCTGTAGCTAGTCCTTTAATAATAATAATTAGTAATTAGATATTGATTTTTCTAATATATAAATTTGGTTTTCCTATTCTCGGGAAATGGGAGATTCTGCTGCTGATTACTTAGAAGAAATATTTGCAGTTATACGCTTAAATTATTAGTAGTTTCTCCTTCTATATGTTTTATAAAAATTTTGATTTAATTTTGAATAAACCAACTCTGGTATGAGTGGTTTCCAATCCACTATTTTTGTAATATTACTTGATTTTGGAAGATTCAACTCTATCCTGTGAGATATGAGTATTTGGATCCAAGATTACTTTAAATACTGTTCACTTTTTCTAGTGAAGGGATCTTTGATTGGAACACATTATGGACATGTAATTCCCAAGACTATATGTACAAGTTGTTCACATTTTGGCTTTAGACCAGCGTGACACTATTCCATTTATGCTTTGTCTCTTACATTATGGAATATTAATATGTTATACAACTTTAGCCTCATTAGCATATAATGTTTCATTTTATTCAGCGCTTTAAATTTTGTCTATAACTTGTTGTTTCATATATTATATATGTGATCATTATTTCACTTTAATATCATGATTTATGCTTGATGTTAAGTTGATGTATCAAATGAATGCTTCACATTAAAATTTCTTTTACTGTAAACATTCATCATTACAAGGTCATTGGATCTATATGTTTATTACTCTGTTCTTACATCCTTGCTCCCAAAAACACCTTGAGTTTATTCTAGAGATGTTAACACAAGCCTGTTATAGATTTATCTCACAAGCAAGATAGCTTGAAGTCTAGATTGCACAAGGATATAGACACAGTATGAGACTAATCTCAGGTTAGTTTTATTCGCATTTGATTTTTGTTATTAGTTTATTTATTAGTGAAATAAGACAGTTTAAATTGGTTGTGACTATTATTTTGTTCTTGTTTCGGATTATGTTGTATTAGTATCTTTTTGAGTTCTTAGATTTTAAATTATAAAACATAAAATATAAAAATATGTGGTTTCTTTATCTTCTTCGTAAACAATTACAAAAACATTGATTTCACAAGACATCCACCAAAACTTGCAATTTGTAAATACCATGTTCATTAGCACATATTCATATTTATGTTTTAAAGACTTGTAAAATTAGATTCATATACATAGTATTATAGTTATAGCTTTAGAGTAGTTTATTTATTTATTTTTTTCTGTTTTAGGATCCTAGTTGGCTAATAGAGCCATTAAACCCGTCAGGATAAATTATACCAAATGTCTTGGGTTAATTAGACAACCCTGGTCTGTATCTATCCTTCCAGTTGACGGTGTGTCACTTACGCCTACCAACAAATGGCGCTAGGAGGGCTTGAATTCAATTGATGGCACATGGAGGCCGCAAGACTCCTCTCGCACACACTCTCTCCCTTGTCATAACGCGTAGTCACTCAGACAACAACGTTAAAGTGAATCCTAAGGAAAAAGTGAAAGACTTTAACCAAATATTTCTCACTTTAAAGAATAAAATCCCTACAGATTCGATGCCCGTTGAAAGTTTAATCATTGCATATTATGTTAAAGCCTTGCACAATAATATAGCCATATGGGTCAAAAGGTCTAAAAAGAACACATTGTTAGAGGCCTTCGAGGAGGCAAGCCAAATTGAAAAGGATATTATTTTAAGCTTAAAAGACAATATTAATAGTGAAGATGAAACAACTTCATCCTCTAAAAAGAAAATAGAGATCCTTACTAGGCCTCCTCAAACTAAAAATCAACCAGAAAATTTAGACTTAGAAAGCTTGTAGAAATCTTTCCAAAAACTGTCCAATCAGATTGTTGACTTGAAGAGATTAGCCGAAGAGGCATCCGTAAGCAAAGGAAGTTTTAAACCTCCTTTCAGAAAACCTTTTCCTCCCAACCGGCCAAACCCAACTATTGAAGGTCTAAATTTCGAAAGTTTACAGTATGCTTTGCAAACCATATTAGAAGCACATGATAATTTTGTTTCTGTACCTCCCGAAAATTCTGAAGATGTAGTTGAGGAAGAAGTACCGGAAGAGGAGGAATCATCACCCACTATCTTCGGTCACTTCTCGAACAGTATCTTCCAAGCAAATTTTGAAATTGTTCACGCCTACAACACAAGAAGCAAAACACAAAACAAACCCCTTCTGAAGTGAGTAAAAATGTGTTTCCAAAACAGTCAAAGCAAGCTACTATACTCAAGGAAATGGCCTAGAAGAATCAACGAACAAAAATTTAATCAAGAGGACAGTTTCAGAAAATTACAAGAATTGGCACAATGCACTGTATAATGCACTTTGGGCTGATAGGGTGACCCCAAAATCCTCTGTTGGTAATTCCCCTTTCTTCCTAGTCTATGGAAGAGAATCAATTATCCCTCCGCATTTTTTACTTCCCTCTCTGCAATTGTCACAAAAAGTTCAAGAAGAGGAGTGCCCTCCCCTAGAAAATCGAATTAATGCCTTGTTAAAATTGGAGGAAGTAAGAGCACAAGAAAAGAAGAAACTGGATCAGCATCAACAGATTGTAAAAATATGGTTTGATTCAAATTCCTCTTCAGATAGGAATTTCGACGTCGGAGACTTGGTTCTTAAGTGGGACAAAGCTCACAAGGGAAAGGGGGAACACTCCAAGTTCCAGAATCTTTCTTTGGGACCATTTGTAATTTCTGAAAAATTAGGTCCCAGCTCTTTTCGTCTGCATAATTTGGAGGGACAGCCAGACACTTTCCCAGTGAATGGCCAGGCTCTCAAAAGGTATTTCACCTGATGATCTTAGATCCACCCCTTTGTACATATTTTTTTAATTTTCTTTTCTATTTTTTAATTTTGGTTCTTTTAATTTTTCTTGTTTTTTATTTGTTTTCTGAATAATTATGTCTGAATCATCATTTCATTTGTTGAAGGGAAATCAGAATTTTTACCCATGAGTAGCATTTGACAGTTCTTGAAAGCACCAGTGTTGTAAATGCTAAAACTCAAATTAGCATAAGTAAATTTCTGTTCAAAACAACATTCCTGGTTTCTCTTTAAAATTATGAGAAGACACGATTATCATTAATAAAACTCTTAACGTTGTCCTTGTTTTAAGGAAAACAACTCGATTATACCTGCCTATCCTCGAGATGGTTTCTTAATAGAAATCTAAGTGTTCAGATCATGATGAAGGTCATCAAACAAGAAAATAAGTTGAAAAAGATCAAGTTTTCTTTCCAAAATCTGAGATTTTCAGCATCACACCGCTCTCTTGAATATCATAAAATTTCTGTAAATTTGTAAACAAATTCTAGAGAGTTGAAAGAACTGCAAGGTGTGGGAAGTGTCTTTAAACCTGCCGAGACACTGAACAGGTCTGCTGGAAGCGAGTAAATGCATGCATGATGCCAAGGAAACTTCGTCGGGGTACTGAATAGGCCTGCTGGCAGCAAAGCAATGTCGGGTTTAAGAAAATTTGCAGGTATGTATTTTTGGAATTGATCAAAAGTAAAGATGTTATTTATCATGGATGGATGACTCTTGGATAGGATAGAGGTCTTAGAGTGGGCTAAATGACATCCCTACCTTGGCTATAGATGTCTACTAGCAGCAGTGGCCCTGTCAATAGTATCGGAGTCGGTTACCTAAACAACATTTTTCTCGTAATCAAAATCTGATACCAGAGTGCATTTTGATAGAAACACATATGATGCTAGACTACAATATTTTCTGAGTTTTGATCATAATGCTTGACCTGTTGTCAATTTCATTTTTTCTGATTCTCCCTAACATGAATTTTATGGTGATGCAGAGATAACTTCTTCACCCAGTACGTCGTCATTGTTGGCAACCACACATGATTTTTTATATTTAACACGATCGAAAGATATTACACTTTTCTGTTGCTGCCATCACCTCAAGTTTGTGAACATTTTTCTGAGTTTTAAAATGATTGTTGGATTAAACCTTACCTTATTAAATTTTTATTGTTTTCATTTTTTCGTTTGTTTATTTTTAATTCATGACTGTAAGCATGAATTAAACATACAACTCGGCTTGGTTTAGTAATTTTTTGCCTTAGAAATATCCTTTAAAAAACCATCCATGTGTAATTAAAATGCAAATCTCATGAAATGGTTGATTGATCCATTTTTTATTTTTTTGGTTTTAATATGGTTGTTATGAATTCAATGGTTTGATAGTTCATTGTCGAATTGTTTTGGTACATGAAAAAATTTGGTTAATTATTTGATATTCTTTTCATAAGTTTAATGGTTGTATCAACATTTATGCCAATGAGTACATATCTGATGTACTCGTGTTTTCAACTTACCTTGCTCGCTCAAAACATTAATGAAGCTATTCATTATCTGCATAGGGTTTTGTACTCTGTAGTTTTTGGCATTCATCGCGAGAGATGGTAAGGAATAAAATGAACCCTCTGGTTTTCTCTCTCACTATCCGAGTTATGATAACCCACAGGCTCTTCTATTTCCATGTTTTCACTCTCCGATCAGACCTGTTTCTGTTGATCGCATGATTGGAACCTAAAACTATTCTGAGTAATCTCTGTTGCATCCTTGCTACATTGGTCATGGAACCCATCGGTCGCATAGAGCCGAATGTATTCCAAGCCTTATTATCCCATGGTGATGCTATCGATGACCTAAAGATTCATGGCTGGGATGTATTCCTCAAAAAAATTGAGGGTTATGATCTTCAGGTGGCAAAATCCTTTGCACAAACCTTTGATGGTTTCAGAGCCAAGATTGGAGACATACAGTTAGAATTGACCGAGCAATTTGTGAGCAAAGCAACAGGGCTTCCATCAAAGGGTGAGAGTTGGTTTAAAAATGCCTGAATAGAAGAAGTCTCGTGGAGTCTGTTTATGACATCTCATAAAACCACTTGTTGCATCAAAGGTATTCCTATTGCTCTATTAAAACCTAGATGGCATAGTTTGTTTTTAATTCTGAAACAATTTGTTACGTGCGAAGGTTGATATGGATTGGTTTTTCTATACCATATATGTTTGCTCATGAATTTCATAGGTTTCAATTTAGATATTCCCTTTTACCTATTGATGAGCCTCTATAAGATGTCCAAACGTTACAAACGACAGGGTGTCAATTCGAGTCTATTCCACCATGGACTTGTTAAAATATTGTTGGTGTATCATCTGTCGACCATAGGTGACAGTTAGGAGACATTTTTTATGAGGAATGGCTTTTCCCAGGCTGATCCTACAGAAAACCCTCTTTTAATAGAAAATCCTAACTCAGATGATCCAGTGGTTGAAAACCATTTTTCTAATTCAATTAATAGACCAGAGTTTACTGATAAAACCCCTCTAGATAAAGGATCATCGTGTAGGTTTTGGCCTGCAAGATCTCCAGAACAAGCGACTGATGAATTGAAAGAAAATGACCTTTGTGTGCCTGAGAACGATGATAGTTTGAACGTTAATGTTAAGTCTGATGTCAAGAAACTCTGTAAAGGAACAAAACAACAATGCATAGATTTGTGTTTCAAGAATAAGGTCGGTCGGTCGCCTAATCTCTAGAAAATTAAGGAACCAAAAGGATACTCATATGAGCTCGATCGATCTGATTGACATCGATGAGGGTTCAGATTGTGATATAGAGGATTTCATAGCATGGGAAGATCCTGAAATTCAATGTTCCAAGAGAGAGGTTATCACCCATGTTGATCCATATGATTTCGTGACCAGTTTACCCCCATGTCTTAAGGGTAAAAAAGGGTTTTCGGGTATTGACCACATTTTGAAACAAACAACGGGTAAGGTTGAAGCACCCCTGGTCAACTATGTCTTGTGTTGATCTTCCATCTCCCCAGTACCCTGTGATAGCGTCCTCTTTTGGTTAGAGCATTACTATATCGATGTTCCTCTCTTACAGTCCCAAATTAAAAATTTGACTACTCAAAACGATCTGTTGAAGCAAGAAAACCTTGATATCAAGACACATGCAGAAAGGGAGAAGAATCAAATCAAGAGATCTGGAAACATAGTCATTAAGAATACGACCAGTGTCAAAGCAATTATAAACTTTGAACTAATTGATCCCTCTCTAGCTGATTTTTAATGGTAAAACGTTTTATTTTCATTTAATTGATTTCTGTAATCTAAGTCTAAATAAGTAGATTTGAGTTTTGATTTCATTTACTAAAATTAAGACAGGCTACAGAATCTTCAATTTTGTAGCCAGTCCTTTAATAACAATAATTAGTAATTAGCAATTGATTTTTCTAATATATAAAATTGGTTTTACTATTCTCAGGAAATGGGAGATTCTATTGTTGATTACTTGGAAGAAATATTTGCAATTATACGCTTAAATGATTAGTAGTTTCTCCTTCTATATGTTTTATAAAAAATTCGATTTAATTTTGAATAAACCAACTCTGGTATGAGTGGTTTCCAATCTACTATTTTTGTAATATTACTTGATTTTGGAAGATTCAACTCTATCCTATGAGATATGAGTATTTGTATCCAGGATTACTTTAAATACTATTCACTTTTGCTAGTGAAGGGATATTTGATTGGAACGCATTATGGACATGTAATTCCAAAGACTATATGGACAAGTTGTTCACATTTCGGCTTTAGACCAGCATGACAATGTTCCAATTATGTTTTGTCTCTTACATTATGGAATATTAATATGTTATACAGCTTTAGCCTCATTAGCATATAATGTTTCATTTTATTCAGCGCTTTAAATTTTGTCTATAACTTGTTATTTCATATATTATATCTATGATCGTTATTTCACTTTAATATCATCATTTATGCTTGATGTTAAGTTGATGTATCAAATGAATGCTTCACATTAAAATTTATTTTATTGTAAACATTCATCATTACAAGATCACTGGATCTATATTTTTATTACTCTGTTCTTATATCCTTGCTCCCAAAACCACCTTGAGTTTATTCTGGAGATGTTAGCACAAGCTTGTCACAAGAAAAATAGCTTGAAGTCTGGATTGCACAAGGATATAGACACAGTATGAGACTAATCTCAGGTTAGTTTTATTTGCATTCAATTTCTGTTATTAGTTTATTTATTAGTGAAATAAGACAGTTTAAATTGGTTGTGACTATTATTCTGTTCTTGTTTCAAATTATGTTGTATTAGTATCTTTTTGAGTTCTTTGACTTTAAAGTATAAAATATAAAATATAAAAATATGTGCTTTCTTTATATTCTTTGTAAGCAATTACAAAAACATTGATTTCGCAAGACATCCACCAAAACTTGCAATTTGTAAATACCATGTTCATTATCACATATTCATATTTATGTTTTAAACACTTGTAAAATTAGATTCATATACATAGTATTATAGTTATAGATTTAGAGTAGGTTTTTTTTTTTTTTTTTTGACTATTTTACGATCCTAGTTGGCTAACGGAACCTTTAAACCCATTATGATAGATTATACCAAATGGCTTGGGTCAATTAGACAAACACGGTCCGAATCTATCCTTCCAGTTGACGGTGTGTCACATACGCCTACCAACACTTTGACATCAGGCATATCAAAGGAAAAGAAAATAAAGTTATTGATGCACTTAGCAGAAGAGTACATATCATGCATGCTACAACCATTACTATGCATTAGTCAGATTTAAATAGAAGAATTATAAATGTTGTTGTTACAGAACAACATTACCTATAGGTAAAATAAAGTCTACAATAGAAAATTAAAGACTATGAGATGAAGGAAGATGGATTACTTATGCATAAAAATAGAATTTATATTCCTAGTTCTGGAGAACTTGGGAATTTAGTGTTTAAACAAATGCATAATATTCCATATGTCAGACATCATGGTTACTAGAAAACAATTGCAGCAATGATAAGTCAATTCTTTTAGCCTGGGATGAAGAATAATGTTGATGATTACATTGCCAAATATATGGAATGTCAGAAAGTGAAAGTTGAGAATAGACACCCAACGGGACTTCTACAACCATTGTCAATTCCAAAGAAGAAATGGGAAGTGGTAACCAATGATTTTATAACTAAATTTCCTAGGAAATCAAGGCAACGTGATTCGATAATGGTAATCGTGGATAAATTAACAAAGGTTTCTCATTTTGTTGCCATGAAAATGACTCATACAACAACTAATATTGCATAAATTTACATGAGGTAAATTGCTAGGTTGAATGAAATATCTAAGGAAATGGTCTCAGATAGAGACGCAAAGTTTACTTCAAATTTCTGGAGAAGATTGTTTAAAGGATTTGGTACTATTGGCATCAGAAGTCACTCCTGGATTGCAGCAGGAGTGAGCCTGAGGCCCATCAGTTTATGTCACTATTTGTTGATAAAGGGTGATGAATGGAAGTAAACTCAGAACAATATTGTTCTAACTCAGAAACAAGGCCAGACATGCACAAGCAGATGAGGTCTTGATTTAAATTCAGACAGTGAGTTGTAATAAGGGTGAGTAGGAGGAAGACTTATGTGAGGAAATGAAAAGGTCTGTTGTAGGCATCGCGCTTCTAATAGCCTGTAGAAGAAAAACTTGAACGCAATAGCATATTATATTCAAATTGAAAAAACACTAAAAGAACATAACAGCATTACAATAAAACCTTTATCATAACACAGTCACAACGATTCATGTGAATCAGTCAATCATGAACTCTTTTAGTATGGGATAGAAACCAGATGAAAAAGAGAGTTGGCTTTCATTAAACAAGAAATTTCACATACAGATACATAGCCAGGAAAACCAGTGCTTCATTAAAATATTACAGTCGGGAGCTCTGCTCTACCATCCATCTTTACAAAAATAGAAAAACTGAGTATATATACTCAGAAAAATTCGCCCAGCAGAGGCGTGCTTCAACCTCCAGGGCATGGTGTCTCTTCATTCAAACCTGGATGGAACTCCTTCGTCAGACGCCACCTTAACTCAGCATGGCTCTTGCAGGGGGACCTGTACACAAGGGTACCACGGGTTGATTTCTCCAAGCCTCCCATACCTTCCATTCATGGCTCGAGCTGAGATTTCATCTACCTGCTCAATTTTCATTAACTGCCTCCCCAGGGAGTGGCCAAGATGGTATGCTCAGGAGAAGACCATGTGCCTGCTCTCTAAAGCTTGAAGGATAACCTCCCTTTCTTCTGGCACCGCCATCAATGTAACCCAGGGCCATGACCTGGCGCCTCTCTCCAAGGGTGTTTCGGTATTTTTTATTTTGGGGATTTCTACTTCCCCTGACTTCAAATTTCTTGGTGCCCAAACTCGCGAAACAGCCCTCCAGGATCAATGGTTGGATCGACTTTAAAAACTGATGGCCACGATCATTTTTCTATTGAACAACCCTAGCCCTGCGTGCTCACTTTCTTTGGCCATACTCCATACAACCATGGCGCTAGGTTCATGGGCCAAACACTAAAGGCTCTTTCACATTTCATGATTTGGGGATGGCAAGGAGCCAACCCCTTGTCCTTCAAAGTCCCGGTAGCCGAAATGTCGAAACGGCTAATCCACAATCAATGGCCGGATTTGATTTAATATGGATGGTCACGATGAACCTTAATGTATTTTGGGGATTCTCCCACTGGGAGTTGTTGTTCATTTTCTCTCGACCTTTGTATTTCAAAGTCCCGGTAGCTGGAATGTCGAAACGGCTAATCCGTAATCAATGGTTGGATTTGATTTAATATGGATGGTCACAATGAACCTTAATGTATTTTGGGGATTCTCCCACTGGGAGTTCTCGTTCCTTTGCTCTCGACCCTTGTATTTCAAAGTCCCGGTAGTCAGAATGGCGACCAGACTCAATCGTGCACCATGCATCCCTTGGTTGGACGACTGAGATCCTCCCTTGATCAACGGTCCCGATCGCTCGCCTCTCAATGAGCGCATAAATTCAACCGGCCCCCACTTTAGCCCTGCTACCTCGTGACTGGGCGCCAGGACTATGGGCCCACACCCAAAGGCACCTTCGCATTTCACGATTTCGGCGATTCCAACTGCAAGGAAGGAGTGACCCCCTGTCTTTCAAAACCCGGGTAGCCGAAATACCGACAAGACTTAATCGCACACCACGTGTCCCGACTAGATCAGACGACCGTGATCATTTCGTAGAATATGTACGCTTTGTCTCAGGCCTCTGCACTGCATTAAACTCTGAGCAACTTCATGGTCCCGGTTTACCCGATGTCCATCGATCTGCCTTGATGATAGATCCTTGCCATTGAATACTTGATCACCCGTTTTCTATCATTTTAAGCCCGAAATGGAGATTTTATGCGTGCTACACTTGGGTGCTCATGACTGCGGCCTTTGAATAAAACGCATTTGATGGGTTTTTAAACCCCATTTCTTTGCATTTTACACCAAGGGTTTGAAATTAGAGAGAAACACCCCGATTGCAAGAATTGGCGCTAACATTAGGCTCCATGGGGGATAGAGTCGTCCCTGTGATGCTCTAAGAACTCCTTCTATAATTCCAGTTGCCTTCTGTTGGGCTATGGAGTCATTTATTAAGCTGAAAATAAACAGAAAAACAATATTTACAAAAACAGAGGAGTTGTCTAAGGCTCAAACAAAACATTTCTTCAAGAAATGCCCATTTACTGGGTTGTTAAAAACTTCTTCACCCTCCAAATCCTGCAACCTATACATTTTATTTAAAAATACTTTAGAGATTTTGAAGGGCCCAATCCAGAGGGCATCAAACTTGTTGTGTTTTCCCCTATCGTGCCTGGGTGCATCCCACTTAAGCACCAAATCTCCCAGCTCGAATTCCTCCTTCCTGACCTTCCTGTCAAAGGCCTGCTTGATCTTCTGTTGATGACTATGAGCTATGTCCATTACCTACTCCCTGATCTGTTGCACTTCCACCACTTGATGAATTCTTCTGACCATATGGTCTAGCTCTCCTTCATGATCTTGAAAGAATTTCGCTACAGGTAAAGCAAGCTGAGTGGGAAACATAGCCACCATCCCATAAATAAGTTGAAAAGGTGAGGTGCCTAGGGACTTCTTTGTTTTCACTCAATCGACCCATAGAGAGAATTTGAGCTTTGAATCCAAGGCCCTCTTATTGTCTTCCAATAATCTTTTAATGAGTTTGATTAGACTTGTATTGGAAGATTTTGCCAGTCCATTTCCTTGAGGATAATAAGGAGTGGAGTGAATTAGTGAAATATCGAACTACTCACAGAACTTAACCAGAGGCTCTGACTTGAAAGAAGTAGCATTATCAGTGACAATTTTGCTGGGACAGCCAAATTTCGCTATGATATCCTCCAGGAAGCTGATAATTACCTTGTGTGAAGCACTCTTAGTGGGGGCAACTTCTATCCACTTGGTGAAATAGTCTATTGCAGTCAGGATCCATCTGTGTTGGCCATTTAAAGGAGGATGAATTTCTCCAATGAAGTCCAACCCCCACTGTTGAAAGGGTGTTGAAGCTACTACAGGCTTTAGTGGCAGAGATTTGAGTTGTTGCTTTCCTGAGAACCTTTGGCATTTGATGCAAGCTCTGATTTCTCTGCAGACATCAGTGAATAAGGTGGGCCAGTAGTACCCATCCCTGAGAATTTTGTGAGCTTTGGTCTTCCAGAAATGATGCCCTCCACAAAGGTCGCTATGGAAGTCAAACATAACTTTATGGGCTTCCTGTGGGTTCAGACACCTCAGAAACACCCCTAGAGGGTCTCTCTAGTACAAGACTTGGTTAATAAGGCAATATCTGACCGCCTTGAGCTTTAAAGCTCTTGCCTTGCTTTTTATGCAAGATACCAGATATATAAAATATGCAAAACAGAAATGAAATGCTAGAAATGACAGAATAACAGTAAAATATCCAGCATAATCTTCACAATACATAGAAATGATATACGAAAT
>JZKD02S2087833.1:304399-324563 GCA_000966675.3 Picea glauca
AAAGGGGCTGAGTGATGAGCCTAGGGGGCTTAAGCCTGGGAAATAATATTTTAATATTATTTTAAAAAGAGACATGTGCATTTTTGTTTATCCTAAGTTTTGGAAAGGGAACGTGTAAAGGGGATGCAGGTTGTGGTACGCATGCAGTTCTCAGGGTGACAAGTGTCAACCCTGGTGCATGCAAATAAAACGGAGGAAGTAAGTTGTGAGGGGGATCTTCTCTCTATTCTGATCGGAACCTCTGAGCATAGAACCGGTACACCATCTCCCAGATTACTCTGATTCATCTCTGAAGCCATGAAGCTTGTGTTTGTCTGAAGAAACCGTGTACACCCATGTCTTGAGCTGTGAGTCTGTGTCTGTTCTAGGCAAACCCGGGAGTGAATTCCTGAACCGAAATCCCTGTGTTGAACACGAGTGGAAGAATCCTTTGGTTTTTTGGGGAAATGTTGAGCTAGCCTGTGCGTGGAGCCTGTTCTGAAATCAACACCGAGAGATGATCCTGTGACTGCTGAACCGATTTGGGGAAGCCTATGTCCGTGTTTTCCCATGGATTGTTGTGACCATGCAGTACTGGACTGCGTGAGGCTAGTTGGCCTGTGAATGACTCCTCTAGGTGAGAGAGTGCACAGAGGGAGAAGAGAACTCCTGGAAGGAACCCTGTAGCTGCCATAGAGCCCGGAGAGTTCTGATCCAGTCTGTTCCTATAACCCAAGGTAAGGGAGACTGGCAGCCGAAGGACTGTCTAGGTGACAGAGAAGGTGAACTCTCCTGGGGTGGAACGAGCATGTGGGGAATGAGGGTCTGTGGGTAGTGAGCGTGGGACATTCTTGGGAGAGATTTCTTCCTGGTGATGTGTATGTGCTATCTTCCCTGTAACCTCATCCTAGCCTAGGATTCCTTTCCTTGGGGTGGAGCTCGGTCCCAGCTCGGGGGTGACCACTGTTGAGTTGATGAACAGTGTGGTCTAAGGCTGGGAGGTTCATGGAAGGCCTACATTTGGTTGGTGATTTCTACAACTGTTAAAAGATAAGTATCTGAATTATGTTTTTATCACATTTGGCATGACTGTGCTGTTTATGAATCATGTTTTCCACTGTGTAAATGAGTTACTGTTGAATTATATGGTTTGTTTAATTGTAGCAGTAACTTATATATCTTTTACTCTGAGAATTAAGTGTGTTTAATTGTTTAAATGCATTTTCTTATAAATTCTGCACGAATTATGTAAAAGTCCATGTACAGAATGGTAACTGAGAGGTTGAAAACCTCAGTAGTGTGAAAAGGTACACTACAGGGACAATGATTTGGGCATCTAACAACTTCTTCACTTCTCTCTCCATGACAGGAAACAACATGGGATTTATCTGTCTTAGCTTCTGCCTAAAGGGATTAGCCTCTTCCTTCAGTGGGATCTTGTGTTCAATGACAGATGTGTCATATGTCTTGAGGTCTTCATAGGTCCATGCAAACACATTAGCAAATTCTCTTAATAACTCGGTATATTCGGCCCTCTACTCTTTGGTCAAACTGCTTGACAACTTGACAAACTTAGGCTCCTCCTGTGTGTTGATGTTGCACTCCATTGTATCAACATCTTCATTTGAAACCCTACCCTTTACTGCCACATCATTTCCATCGAACAGTATTTCTTAAGGGACTAGTCCCTTCGGAATGTGATTTCTAGGCAGATGAATAATATGGTGATTAGCAATTTTATTTAAAAATACCTCAGGGTGAGGGTAAATTTCGAGATCAGGATCCTGATCAATGTGCAATGCAGAAAATTCATCGACAGAATGAAGAAATTTTTTGATTCCAAGATCATCTTCGAATACCTTCCAATGCTTGATATTTTCCGGTACAGATGGGCTATATCTTATCTCAACATCATATTTGATCTTAGGTGGCAGAGGAATCCTAAAAAGACTAGTTGAGACAACTAAGGAATCAGCCAAAGTATTTTCCTTGGAATAAAAGAGATGTTGAAAGCTGAGAAGAAATTATCAATCAGGTCCCACACCTCATTTTTGTAACTCCTGAGCCGAGGATGCTTAGCCCGATAAGCATTTCTGACTTGATGGATTATCAACTCATCATCTCCAAACACTGCTACCCCCTCAATTCCCATTTATTTTGCTCATATTCTGCCACATTATTGGTAGTTTCAAATTCTAGCTTGTACGACAGGGATATGGTTTCCTAACAAGGCGACACAAAAACCACTCCAGCACCAGAGCCTTCGCTATAAGAAGATCTGTCGAAGAACATCTTCCAAACAGAGGTGGTTGGAGGAGGTATCTCATGATTAAATATGGGTTTCTTTCTGATTTGAAAAGGGGCTTCAGGAGTATCAGTGAGCTGTAATAAAATAGACCCCAAATCAGTGTCAAGTGCAAAGATAGGATGATTGGTGGGGTCTGCTTCATCACTAACAATGTAGGCCAACTGAGCTTCTCTGTACAACCTCCTGTGTTCCCCTCCAAATACTAGAAGGGTGGCATATGTGAGATCCATCTATAATGTTCCTCCAAGTTTTTTAATCCAAGATCTTGACAACAACATGCCGAACGTGGGGGGAACATCAGCTACTACAATGTCCATGACCACAATCTTCATTGGCAGCTGAAATAAAGAGACCACCAAGTCTTTGATGACTCCAAGGCATTGCACCCTCCTTGAATCAAAAGAGTAAAAATCGTGATAAGCCTTTGTCACTTCCAGTCCCAATTCTTCCATGACTATTTTGGGCATAAGGTTGTGGGAAGCTCCTGAATCCATGAGGCAATTATGCAGCACCTTATCATGTATGTTCAAGGATGTGTAGAAGGGAGTGGATGAATCATCTCTGTCTTCTACCATGGGACCTAGGGCAACTGGTGGATTTTCATCTTGAAGATTTACTGAGTCTGTGGAAGGCTGGGGGGACTCAGATTGTAGTAGTTTGGAGAGGGACCTTTTGAAATCTTCATTTTTAACTAGTTTTGAGAGGGGTATGGGAATTCTAATCTTTTGAATTTTGTGCTCAAAACTAAAGGAGGAAAGAGGCTTAGGAGCTTCCCTTACCTCAGAGACAGGTTCTTTGGCTATTGGCGAAGTATTCTGAGTTTTATTTTCTTTAGTAGTGATTGTTGTAGATTTAGCAGGCCTTTCCGCTATGAAGGGTTGATCATGGCTATCAAAATTCCCTTATTTCTTCTTTGACCTAAGATGGTATATTTTAGGAGTGTTGTTGGCCTTTTCCCCTTTACCCAACTCATTGATTTGAATGTTCATAAGGGATTCTTCATATGCAGATTGAGTCAAATGGGGAAAAGGGGAAGTGTCTTCAATACAGTGAATTCCAGGGTCGAGCTCATCTATCTCCTCTCCTTCCTCATGAGAAACTAGGTTATTTTGGAGAGGAGTTTGAATCCTCTAATCAAATCTGTCTTTGCTCCTTTGTTCCCTTGGCAAAGCTTGTGGAACATTGTTACTAGGCCTCCTGAAGCCTCTATGATCATTATTTTGAGGATTTATGTACATGGGCTTCCCTTCTAACTCTCACCTTTCCATTCTAGCCGAAATTGATTTTATCACTTTAGTTACCTCATCCATCTGAAGGGGAAGGGGAGAGGAATTGGATGGGGAGGCTTCAGGTCTCTTCCTGGATATGTCTCTATTAGCCTTATTCCTGAGTCGATCAATAGCCAATATGTTAGATTCTACTTCCACGACTGCATCCTGCATGTGAGCCAGAGTAGTGGCTCTCCTTTCCCTCAACAGGAGGCAGAAATCAGGATCAAAAGCGCTAGCATAAGTGATTTTAGCAAAGGCTTCTGAGGGCTTTATCTCAATAGGGATCTTATTGTATATTTTATTGAATCTCTTGGAGAAGTCAAAGACAGACTCTCCTTCCTTTCTCTTCAAAGACCCAAACTCTTTCATGCAATACATGAAGTCTTTTTTGTCTCCCCACTATCTCAAAAAGGCATTATCCAAAGCCTCAATCCCATCGATAGATCCAGGAGGTAGGGCCCTAAACCACTTTCTAGCCTCGCCTTCAAAGCTATGGACGAAAATCCTCATCAATACGTCTGCATGCATGATAACATGATCATCTGTAAAATTGTAAAAGGCTTCAAGGTGTTCTTCTGCAGCTATGTCCCCTTCGCCTGTAAACTTGGGCAGCTGCTTAAGGTAGCCATCTGTTGGAAGGGCATTGAGAGGCTGAGGTAACAAAAGGGGAGCATACCTAGCAGCTCTTATAGCCTCCATTCTGGTCATAGGGGGAATTTGCTCCTGCCATAGGAATATTAGGTGGAGGAGAACTCAGAGGAGAAGGAGCTCGAACAGGGGATACTGGAAATGAGCTTCCAGGTAGAAGGGGAAACAATGGGGTATTCAAGGAGAAGGATAAGGGGCTTGAGTCAGCATATGCTTCTCTCTGTGCAGTAGCAACAACAATAATAAGAGGAGGGGTGGTAAAGCTAGGAGTGGGAAAATATTCTGTGGTCCTAGGTCTACGCCAAGGTACCGCTTCAGGGGAGAGGGAAGTGACAAGGATTTCTCCCTCCAATCCCAGACTAGGAGGGTAAAACTCAGCAGGAAAACTTCCAAAATTCAGAAAACGGGAAACTTCAGAAAAAGGTCTGCTAGGAAGCTGAGAAGAAGAAATGGAGTTTCTATAGAAGGAGATGGCAAATTACCTGGTTCAGTGGTGGAAGTTTCTCCTTTGGAGGCCTTTCCTTTTTTATAATCACCTCTGGATCAGCTTCATGCGTATCTAGAGGCAGTTGTGGATGGGACCGCGTGTGTCTACCTCTGGAAGCCAAAACTAAAACAACAGGTTCGCCACAGTGCAGTCGTCACAATGGAGTCGCTAGGTGCACAGTAGCAATCTCGTAGGGATTTGATGCCTGATGCACCTTTAGAATCAGAGGCTCGATGTCGTTCGATCCTAGAGAAAATTTTCAACTTCGTCCCCGGCAACGGCACCAGAAATGTTGGCTTTAGAAGTCACTCCTGGATTGCTGTAGGAGTGAGCCTGAGGCCCATCAGTTTATGTCACTATTTGTTTATAAAGGGTGATGAATGGAAGTAAACTCAAAAAAATATCGTTCTAACTCAGAAACTAGGCCAGACATGCACAAGCAAATGAGGTCTTGATTTAACTTCAGACAGTGAGTTGTAATAAGGGTGAGTAGGAGGAAGACTTCTGTGAGGAAATGCAAAGGTCTATTGTAGGCATCGAGCTTCTAATAGCCTGTAGAAGAAAAAATTGAACACAAGAGCATCTTATATTCAAATTGCAGAAACACTAAAAGAACATAACAGTGTTACAATAAAACCTTTATCATAACATAGTCACAACGATTCATGTGAATCAGTCAATCATGAATTCTTTTAGTATGGGATAGAAACCAGATGAAAAAGAGATTTGCCTTTCATTAAACAAGAAATTTCACATACAGATACATAGATACATAGCTTAAAGAAGGTTATAGGTGACAATATCCTAGTTCAAACTATATTTCCAAAACTTGAAGAGGAAGGAAAAATCATATTGGAGCCTGAAGCTACCACTGACACAAGAATTCACCAACTAAGGAATAGATCAATTTTAGAGCATCTCATTAAGTGGAAGAAACTACCTATTGAAGATTCCACATAGGTATTAGATGATTCTTTTATACAGAAGCATCCAGAACTACTCAAGCATTGAGGATAACACTTGTCTGAAGGGGAGGGGCATGTTAAGCCCTAAATCATGGCACATTACCCCTTAATTGGGGCATATTACATTAGTATTGTTGTTTTATTTATGTCGACTTGGGTCCATTAGTTGTAATTGTACCTCCTAGTCTCCTATATATACCAAGGAGACCTTTTCGTTTGGAATCATCTTGTATTTGTGAATTCATATGCTGTATAAGGAGGTTGCCCCCTTGAAGAGGCTTATTATCTGAATTTCTCTCTTTGTCAAGGCATTGAGTAATTATTCCGAGGTTTTTATGCTATTTTGATATTTGGTTCTTAATAGACAAGATTTATAGGAGGCTATGATTCCACAAGAGAGGGGGCTAAAGGGGATAAATATTTTATTATATTTTATTTACCCATATTGCTTTTAATTGAGAAAAGTAGTCATATGAGCTTCCTAGGGAAATTCCATGTGGTTCTTGATTTCCAAGTAAATACATATAAACCCCTCTTTAGGTTGTTTGGGGGTTCATTCTTCATGCATTGTTGCTCATCATTTGGTTCATCATTCATTTAATCCTCTTGTTCATTCTTGTGTTTGCTTGGGGAAAGGAAAGTGAATTGTTGAGGAAAGAAGCCATTGTTTTGTTAGTTGTAGTAATTATTGGTGTATTCCAGCCATGAATTGGTGTATTTATGCCTGAGATGCACTGGCATGTGTTAAATCTTCTTCATAGTTGTGAATCCTAAGAGTCTCGACATGTAGATTCTTGACCAGATCCATTGAATCTCTAGAAAGAAGTGGAAAGCTTGAGGGATTGCATGGTAGTGAAGGGGATTCATTGTCCTTGGATGGTGCAAGCTAAAGATAAGAGAGTTGGTGTACTTTGGATTGTTGTGTGTTGAGAAACCTGTGCGAGCGTGAGTATTGACTAGTTTGGGAAGTTGATTATCGCTCTGGAACCCATCCTTGTGGATTCATAGCCTTTTCTCGGGGTTGACCTACTATTGAGACATGGAACAACAATGTCTAAGGTTGGGTGGAACTCCTTATTGAAAGAGTGAGTAGCTCTTTAAGTAAAACAAAAAGACTTCGTAATACTATTCATCTTTTTCGGATAAAGATTATGTTCCCTCTATGAATAGAGATATACCGACTTCATGGTGGTGTGTCGTTATTATTATTATTTATTTTTTTTATGTTTGGCGGAATTAGCAACTAGTTGAGCACGTGCTCACGTTACACGTGGCCGTGTTATCCAACTGCTACCACTATAACCTCCAGGTGTGCCCACGATGCCCCTTACGCAGCACACATTGTAAGTCGGGGGGAGTTGAACTCGAAACCTCATGGAACTTCATTTTCACGACACTTGCCAATTGAGCTGCCCCCCCCGAGGGCAGGGTGTGTCGTTATTATTAGTAAGTATAATATAATAAGTATTTAAAAGATACTTATTATTATATAAAATTATTAGTAAGTATTTAAAAAATATGATTATAATATAAAATTATTAGACAAGTTTATGAAAAAGAAATGTGTTGAATTTGATTATAGAGATAAAAGTTTAAATGAGTATGAAATTTCAGACAAGTTTATGAAAAAAAAATGTGTTGAATATTGATTATAGAGATCTTATTTTTAATGATATGAATTAATTTTTTTTTTTAATTTTTACATAATTCTTATCAAGTTTCAATAGCAAAGAAAACATGAATATTAAGTTTTCCTTATTGAAAAAGTGAGTTGCTCTTTAAGTAAAATAAAAAGACTTATTAATATTATTCATCTTTTTCGGATAAAGATTATGTTCCCTTTATGAATAGAAATATACCGACTTCATGGTGGCGTGTCATTAATGCATGCACTAAGTATTTAAAAAATATGATTATAATATAAAACTATTAAACAAGTTCATGAAAAAGAAATGTGTTGAATATTGATTATAAAGACAAAAGTTTAAATGAAATTTCATAAAAAGAGGTGTGTAATTATTTGAGAATTTAGTAGAAAAAAAAATACAAAACTATTTGACAAGTTCATGAAAAAGAAATGTGATAAATATTGATTAGAAAGTCAAATAAATGCATATGAAACTTCTTGAAAATGACGGGTGTGGTGGGTGTAAATGAGTATAAAATTATTTGAGAATTTAGTAAAAAATAAGTGTGTGGTGGAATTTCTAGGAAAGGAGTATACAATTATTTGGTAACTTTGTGGAAATTTTATATTTGAGAATTTAGTAGAAAATAAGTGTGTGGTGGAACTTCTAGGAAAAGAGTATACAACTATTTGGTAACTTCATGGAAATTTCATATTTGAGAATTCAGTAGAAAATAAGTGTGTGGTGGAACTTCTAGGAAAGGAGTATACAACTATTTGGTAACTTCGTGGAAATTTCATATTTGAGAATTCAGTAGAAAATAAGTGTATGGTAGAACTTCTAAGAAAGGAGTATACAACTATTTTTTAACTTCGTGGGAATTTCATATTTGAAAATTTAGTAGAAAATAAGTGTGTGGTGGAACTTCTAGGAAATAAGTATACAACTATTTGATAACTTCTTAGAAATTTCATATTTAAAAATTTAGTAGAAAATAAGTGCGGGGTAAAACTTCTAGGAAAGGAGTATACAACTATTTGGTAACTTCGTGGAAAGGTGTATTGATGGGTAATAAGTTTACAAACTATAAATGATTGTTATCATCCATAAAACTATTTGATAATTTCATGAAAAATGTGTTAAAGATTGACTATAAATTCAAAAAGTAAAAATGTTTGCTAATTATTTTAGTAAATGGTTTTTTGGGTTGGCAACTTCGTGAAAAGAAGTGTGTTTTGAAGATTGGCTAGCAGGTCAATTTAAAAATGTTTTTTAAATGAAATGAAAATTGCGGTACCTGCCTTCCATATTTTTTCCATTCTTGTTGGTTTTCGAGTAAGTTAACTGTGGAGTAATCTTCTTTCTTTTCTGGTAAAAGATGTGTTTGAATTTGGTCAGTTTTTAAGGGTAGTTTGAGTTTTGTATGGATGAAAGTTTTATACATTTCAAAACCTTATTTTAAAATTTTGCCTCATTTTAAACCAACTCAAATACTCCCCATTTTAAACCAACCCAAATGCTCAGAAAATCAATCAAACTTTTAGATTGATCAGAAATTTAAAACTACACCCAAAAACGAACCAAAAAAATAACTCGAAAAAGACCCTGAATAATTGTTTGGAAAGGATGGAAAATAAAGTTAGATCGGCGAGACTTTTTACTTAATGCTTAGACAACTTATACTAGGTAGGTTAATAATGGTTATATTAATGAACCATGACAAAGTATTTGTCTCTGGAGTTGTCTACTCCATGACAAAGTGTTTTTCTCTAGAATTATCTAGTCTTGTAGCAAACTTCTCTAAAGAATTGTAGATAAGGATGCGATAAAAAAATATATCTACAATTCCAAATGCTAGTCTTCTCCTATTCATATTACCTATATAGTGGAGCATGCTAAAGAGGCATAGTTGGTAACTTCGTCCAAAAGAGAGTTGCGTGGAAATTTACATGAAATTACTTTAAAAATACATGATAACTTCGTAGAAAGAAATGTATGATGAAGATAGAATAAAAAATTAAAAAGTTTAATTGATTTTTTACAATTTAAAATATATATATAGAATGTTTTTGGAAAAAGTTAGTTTGAAGATTGATAAAAAAATATGATTATTAAGATTTAATGAAGTTAGTTTTAATTTATTACACTTTAAAAAAGTTGATAGGAATTTATTTAATTTGTTTTAAAATTGTATATTTATATTTGAAAAGATTGAAGAGAAGTTTTCCTAAATCTCTATAGTGTTGATGAGTTGAAAGGTTAGAAATATCAATATTATAACAAATAATTTTAAATTGAGATTTGATATGGATGTAAGCATGACACTTTAAGAGAGTGTTTTTATTCTCCACCTTTTTAGTATCACAAATTCTTATTATCACAAAAATGACAAATTATTTCACTCCACGGTGTTTAGGGATTGACCAATGTCGTGTTTGTTCTCATGTTAACAATGTTGAGTTTCTTCTTTATGCTAGTTACATAGACTAAAGCAAAGTGCATTTTATAAACTAGTATTGAAGAAATTGTGAAGTACATCTCATTTGTCCTTCCCATGTAAGGTCAACTCCATATAATATGTTGTACATAATTAAAAATATAGTAAATTAGTAATAATCAATCATTCACAAATATATAAACTATTATATATGGAATTTGAGGCAATTTTGTTTGGCACCATTTATGGTTGTATTTTATTAATCCACATTATCAATGGTAAGCTCTTGGGATTTTTTAAGCACTACATATTTTCATCTCAATTGTTTTTTCAAATCTTTCTGGATGATTAATAGGTCTAGAGTTAAAATGGATTTATTTTGGTTATAACAAAAAGATACATTTGATATTCTAGATTAGGGATACTTTTGATAATCTAGGTTAGCATTAATGATATTTTTATAATATCTTATTTTTTTTAATTCTCCAATTCTTTATTACACCATAATTTCTCCTTAAACTTAGATGTAATAGTATATATATATATATATATATATATATATATATATATATATATATATATATATATATATATATGTTAAGATATGGTTATCAATATTTTATATGTAATACTTGTTTTTATTTTTTTATCTTTTTAATAATAAATATTTTTATATTTTTTAAACAGATAAAGTTAGAATTAGATAGCTTTAAACTTTTTAATTATATAAGTTATGGTTATGAATACTTTATATGCAATACTTGTTTTTATTTTTGTAATTTTTTAATAATAAATATTTTTATAATTTTTATTGGTAAAGTTAGAATTAAATAGCTTTAAAGTTTTTTCATAAATTAATATTAGTATTGAAATTTCTTGATAATAAATATTTTTATAGTTTTTAAATGGGTTAAAGTTAGAATTATATAACTTTAAACTTGTTCAAAGATTAGCATTAGAATCGAGAGAAGTAAGTTGGCACATGATAATTTTAACTATAAAAAATTGTTAATATTTAATAACAAGGAGTGATAAAGGGTGTGGATTAAGTGTTATCTAAAGCCCTTTACATTTAAGTAATTTTTTTTCATTTTTTTTTTTTTACATGGAATTGAAATTTAAAATACAATTTGATTATGTAAATTTATAATTTTATTAATTAATAAATATGATCTAAGGAATTTTAAGGTTTTTTGAATCAATTAAATTAATAAAAAATAAAATTCAATATAACATTGAAATTTGACACTACACTACAATTTCATTATGTCGAAGCTTCAATTTCACCAATTAATAAATATGATATAAGGGGTTTTAGAATTTTTTGAATTTCTCAAATCATTAAAAATGAAAATCAACACTTAATTGCTCAAAAATCACAAATCTATGATTGATAAGGTAAAAATAAATATTTTTACTTAATGCTTAGACAACTTACACTAGGTAGGTTATTGATGGTTATATTAATGAGCCATGGTGAATTTTTTGAATCTCTCAAATCATTAAAAATGAAAATCAACACTTAATTGCTTAAAAATCACAAATCTACGATTGACAAGGTAAAAATAAATATTTTTACTTAATGCTTAGACAACTTACACTAGGTAGGTTATTGATGGTTATATTAATGAGCCATGACAAAGTATTTGTCTCTCGAGTTGTCTACTCCATGACAAAGTGTTTGTCTCTCGAGTTGTCTAGTCTTGTAGCAAACTTCTCCGGAGTTGTAAGTAAGGATGCAATGAAAAATATATCTACAATTCCAAATGCTTCTAGTCTTCTCCTATTCATACTACCTATATAGTGGAGCATGTTGAAGAGGCATAGTTGGTGAATTTCTTGGCACTGAAGGTAATCTATCTACATTCGATTTATGAAAAAGATTCAATTATTTGCAAATTTAATGGGTATTGGCCTCCCACATTGGCTTTGTATCAGATCTGCTCGAGTTGGACAAAGAATTGTAAGGTCTCTCTTTGTTATAAAGGTTTTATTATTGTTTAGTTCTATGATCATGTTGTTTATCAGAGTGTTTGAGCAGGGTCCCTATTTTTGGGGAATCACAAGACTTTTTATAACTCCTTGTTTCCCAAAATCCAATCCTAATTCTATGTTAGTTACTTGAATGCTAGTTTGGGTTCGACTTCCCAATTTTCCATTATTCTATGTTAGTTACTTGAATGCTAGTTTAGGTTCCAGTTCCCAATTTGCCATTGTGTTTTTGGTATTATCCATTTTTTAGGATATTGGAAATTTTGGGCCACTTCTATAAAATTAGATCTTGAGATAACCATAGTGGGGTTGTCTACATATGCTCACATTTATGTTAAAATAGATCTTAGAGAACCATAGTGGGGTTGTCTACATATGATCACATTTATGTTAAAATAGATCTTAGTAAGGGTCTTCTAGACAAAATGATCCTCAAATGGAAAAAATTTCAATACACTCAAGTCTTGGATTATGAGAACACAACATTTTGATACTAGATATGTCAACTTTCGAAACATCTACAAGCTACCTATCATTGTGCTCAAGTCTTCTTCCTAGAAGAAAAGAACCAAATAAAAATCAAAATGTTGAAATATTCTAGATAATGATAATGATTTGAATGAGGTAACTCAACAATCATAGGTGTCACATAATGATGATGATTAGGATGAGGTAAATTAGCAATTGTGGGCGTTGATTGGGGAATCTAATCCTTCCCCGAGAGATAGAGTAGACGACATGGATATAGGACTTTCATTCTTGAGGGAGATAGTTGTACCTAAGGGATCTTTAGGTAGATCAAACAAAATTCATGAAACCAAAAATTCGTGAAACCAATACCTTTGTTTCAAGTAAGGAATTAGTTCCCTCCTTGAATTATGATCTCTTGTCTATTGACTTACCATTAGTTGTTGTGGCTCTTTCTTTAGGCGAGTGGAAAGAGGTTAAAAAAAAGGGGGGGGAAGACGGATTGAAGATTATGTTTGAAAGGGTCAGAAATGACATGTATGTTTAATTATATTTTTTCTATAGTAAGTACACTTTGCATCTATGATACTCTTGTAAGTGTCATATTCACATGTACTTACTTTTTTTAATGTGTTTTAAATATTTAAGAATAATTTATTTTTACAATGGAATAGAATTTACATTTTTTTTGGAAAGAAATCTAATAATAAATCTAGTTGTACAAGAAATCAAAATTCTTATAACATTCTCTTTGATTGTGAGCATTCCTTCTTAAAATGCCCAAATTTTGACTTCTGGTGATGCTCTCATGGCGGATTCACAGGCGGGAACTTTTTTTGAATTCCTGCAACATGTTTTGACTAGTCTTTGCCATCAACGACGCTTCTACTTCAGGCTGGGGTTGAGCCTGGCTCTTTGTGACTTAAAATTTACTGTTTCATCAAGATTCTCAACCAATTCTTTGTCGTCTGAACTTACTCTTTGAAGACCGAGCTGTTATCATTGATTTTTTTTACCCTGGTGTAGTTTTATAGTCTGAGCGTTTTCTTTTCCCTCTGTGTCATATATTATTAATACGCTTCGGTTATTGTTCCGAGATCGCACTTCTGCATCTTGTGTCAGTCTGGCATGTTTTTACTATTCATCAAGCTTCTCGGCCTAGTATTTGTCATCTGAACGTACTCTTTGAAGACCAAGTTGTTATCATTGATTTTTTTTTACCCCGGTGTAGTTTTATAGTCTGAGCGTTTTATTTTCCCTATGTGTCTTATTTTATTAATACGCTCCAGTTACTGTTCTAAGCTCGGACTTCTGCATCTTGTCGTCGGTCGGTCATGTTTTTACTATTTCATTGGTGCTAAGACCTACCATTTGCAAGTTGGTGCCGTTTTTTTTTTGAAATGTTCCTTTGTGCTTTTCAAAGCTACTACTATCCCAATGGACTCCGGGATGAGCGCTGACACTCACAAGGATGTCACGAGACTTATGAACCCTTTGGATAAAGAAGCATGGCACAAAGAAGGTTTATTCTATAAAGCAGACTCTGCATGAGTGTACTTAGCCAACCACTCTTGTCTGACCATTCCCTCAGGGTTTACTGCTTCTCCTTTGTCTCCTTCCTCAGGCCCCCTATCGACCACACCTACCCTTCCCCTTAACCCTTCTGGAGGTGACCCTCGGTTTGCCTCTTGGTCGAAGCAGAGTACTAGTTTTCATAAATCTGGTCCTCACCTTAGAGAAGACGACAAAGAGGAAGCATTGCTCGACAGAAAAAAAAACTTCACACACATTTTTAAGCCAGACCGAGTACCAGAAAAGAGTGTGGAAACCAAACAAGAGAACTCGGAGGATTGTTTTAGGAGCAGATGTAGGCCTCGAATACACTTGCAGACTGGATTTGTGTGGGATGGTTGGGCATTTTTCCTATTCCTACCTAGCAGATCAACCAATTTCATATTGGGTGCTTCAATATTGGGTTCCTATCCTTGGGTATGCTCCGGAGATACATTTTCTTACAAAAGGCTGGATGGGCTTCATCTGTAAAACTCCGGAGGATGTTTCTCTTCTTTTAGACAGGTTCTGGGTTCTGGGTAGGAGCAGTCTCATGCTGAAAAGGTGGAGTGTGGCCTTTGACCCAGTGATTGAGTACTTCCAAAACATACATATATGGGTTCTCTTGCCTTCTCTGCCTTTGTAGTTCTTGAATGAAGGGGCATTAATGGCTATGGGGAACGCTTTGGGTTGTTTCATTGCACTAGATACTTTGTCTCTAACAGATGCTACAAGAAAGATGGGAAAAATCTTAGTGGAGTTAGATATTCATGAGGGTCTTCCAGAGGTTTTGGACATTGAATGGAGAGGACGTCATCATAAACAAAAGTTAGACTACTAGGGCATCCTATTCATATGCAACTAGTGTCATTATACAGGCCATCTCCGAAGGGATTGCACTGGTAAGGTGTGCGAGGAAAAGTCTGAAGATACTTTGTTACAGGAAGATCCCCCAGACTATATGATGGAAGTGGATTCTCTAGGTGAGATTCCTTCCCACTTTCCCCCAGTGTGAGAGCCCCCTTCAAAGACTTTGAACACTCTAACGAGTAAGTTACGATTCTTCTGCCCCTTACTCTTTTCATCTTTAACTTTTTGGGAAATGGAATCCTTGGAAAAATCAGATTGGTTGTCCCGCTATACTTCTGGTGACTTAGGTGTTTCGAGAAGGGAAGTTGCACCATCAACTCTTGGGGGGGTTTCTCAGTTTTCTACACTGAAGGAGGGTCATAGTTATGGCTCAGATCCTGTTATTACTTTTGTTTCCAGCCCTACTATCCCTACTCACTCTCCCTCTGCCTTTTCCTCTCCTCCCTTAAACCCTTTGATTAATACGAGGCAGCCTAAATCCTCTTTCTCTTATCCTCGGCTAGAACACTCTTCATCAACCATACTGCCTGGCATCAGAGAACCTATGGAGGAAACAAGCGACCTCAACCAGGTTCTTGATTCTTTGATACCTTTTATCAAGGAAAACAAGGATGTTTCGAAACTCACTACCTATATGGGGAAGAGGATACTTGAGCTGGGGGGATCCTCAGAGGCTACTACGTCTAAAGTCTCCTCAGGGAGGGAAGGGAAAAAATTTTCTTGGTCCAGGGGTATAGGTGTATAAATCTCGCCTATAAAAACCCAAAGTTGTTGGAAAAAACTCTCTCAACCTGCAAAAAAGACTACAAAGACTACCCCCTCTATCTCTAAGACTATTCCTTCAACCAATGACATTGGGCCTCTTAGAGAAATGAAAGCCCTGGCGAGGTCAAACTAATTTTATTTCTCTCCCTGATTGTTAGAGGGATCGGGGGCACTCTCAAATATACTTCCTTTAGACGATTGTTGGATGTTACTAGACCTGAGATCGTTTTTCTACAAAACCCTGGTTCCTGCGCAGAAAGCTAACGATTTTTTCTCCTTCTTTCGTCCCTCTTAGGATGTCTACTTTGTTGACTCGCTGGGAACTTCTGGCGGCTTGCTTGTCACTCGGGATCCTATTTTATTTTATTTTTTACCCTTTCTCACTGTGGGGGGAATTCTATTAACTAGTAAAATTCTTTTAAACAATCAAGAGCTAGCCATGATAAATATCTATGGTCCATGCATGGCCCGGAAAACTTTCTGGAAATCTGTGGAAGACAGTGGCCTTTTGACTATCAAAAATCTGATCATGGCTGGTGTTAACGCTCTGTAAATTCCTAGAGGTTGTCAGAGTAGAAGAAATTTACAAGAGGTAACTTTATCCAACCACTTCGAAACTAGAATCTAGCCCTACCAGCTTCAGAGAGGGATCTCTCTGTATGATTTAGCTATGTTTTAACTTTGAGATATTAGGCTAGTTAAATAAAGTAAGATTGAATGGTTTGTTGTTGTTTTTGTTAAGTTGGCTGAAAATGGTTTTATGCCTCCATTGGGCTATGGGGTTTGTATTATAAAGATAGAGATATAAACATAAACAAAAAGATTCTTTTCACAAGGCAAGATAATGCATTCGTTGGATTCTTTAGCAGTAAAGTGAGGAATAGCAGAAAAGATGAGAATATCAATTAAAGTAAAGAAGCATTTAAGAATTTCTTCAATGTAATATCAAAAAGATAAACATTAAGATCTTTCAAAGCCGGAAATAGGGTATACAAAGATAAATCCTGCAACATGTGCTACTTTTAAAAGATTAGATTAGAAAACAACATGACAACTGAGGGAGAAAAACATTTAACATAGAAAAGAAAAACATCACCAATGAATAACACGCGAGAATTCTGTGAAATTTCCCTTTGTATTACTGGAATATCTCTTGATAAAAATTACAGTATTTCTGGCTTACAGGGCGTAAAGATCAACCCTCAGTACTTTAAAGTTTGAAGTATTTATAATGAAAAATTACATACGATCCTGTCATTAAAGATCAGGACGTGGAAAATTCTAAATTTAGCTAACTAACTCAACAAGATACAAAAATTTAGGAACTGTTTGATGATGTGTTGAAATCTTCATGATGATTTCTGGGGTAAACCGTTGGTGAGTCCTCTGCATGACCTCATCTGATTGGATATTTGACTAGGCATGGACACCTCATCTCCTACTCGATCAAATTGCATAGCTCTTCGCATCGAAGGTGACTAGGAACGATGACTTTGAGTAGTCTTCGGTATACTTCATCCATCTCTGTATACTTGGAAAAGTTGGCTTGACGATGAAAATGTATCGGATCCTGTGTTGTATGCTGATGTCTGACTGTAAAGCTTCTAAGAACGCCTTGCCTGTGATACTGCCCTGTATTCCTGAGAATTTTGAAATATCTTCAGCCACGGTGGCTAGCTTCTTTTTATAATCAGAAAGTGTCATTAACTTGTCATTTATGACCCTTAAGCCAGAGAGGCCTTTCTTCTATAGAGATTCAATTTTGCTAAAAAATCTTTGCACTCCTATGTCCATAGTCTGGAATTTTTCCTCCAGCTGTAGCATCAGTCCTATTTTGGTCATGACCCTCTTGACCTCGAGGATGGTCTCTGTCTTATCTTCAATTTTCAAATCCTCTCACTCTTCTCTGGTTTTTGAATTCAGGAATTTAATGGTCTCAGTGGCCTCTGTGGGCATCTCTCCCAATTCTCCTCTTATTTTCTCAATAGCCTGCTTGCTTCTTTGGACTAGTTCGTTTTGCTCGAACATGATTTGTACCATAGGCCATGTTTAATTTACAGACTTGGTGATATCCATCCAGACACTTTCCTTTACCTCAACAAGTGTTTTTTCTGCCACTGTTTGCTTTTGAAGTTGTTGCAATTCCCGTTTGAACTTGTCTGATGTTTGTTTCTCCTTGGAGTAGCTGGTTTGGTAAGAATACTTGAGTTCTTGAAGGTTCTCAACCTCCTTTTTAAGTTTGCTAATCTCTGTCTCTTGCAAATTCATCTCTTCCATGGATTTTCCCAGCTTTACTGTCTTCTCTAGAGTTGTTAGTGGAGTTGCTGAGGAAATTTCTGTTGCAGATGTTGTGCTTACTCCTGTGAGTGGAACTGCGCTCAATGGAATGACTTCCATAGGCTTTGATTGTTCCTTCTCTTTCACTAGCCTTTCCAAATCTGTTCCCATTTCTTTCAACTATGCATTCTGCTCCATGATCAACTTGAGCATCTCATCCTTTTCCCCTTCTGTCTCAGCTATCTCCTTTGTCTGTGCATCTTCCGTTGGTGGAAGTTTCAACTGTTTCCTCAGAGATTCTATATCGACATTTTCTTTTTAAGAATCTCCTCGACGACTTTCACATTCGAGGGGTCATACCTGATCTTGAGGACCAATTCTTCCAATGTCTTAATTTTGTTATCCTTTGCAAAGGATGATATCTTTTCTAATTTTAGCTGTGTTTGGACATTGCTCAGAGATACCTGTAATTTAGTGGCCGCAGTAGAAGAATTTTCCAACATGGAGAAAACCATTTCCCCAGTTTGCCTGTGCAGATCCATTTGATCAGCAGGATTCACATCCCTAATATGAAACTCGAATGTTGCCCTTTTGTAATCAGTGATTTTTTTCGGGTCTGGCATCTGTGTCTGCAAAAACGCCATGTGAATTTTACCCTTCTCTATATCGAATGCAGACAACAGTCTGTGTTGTGTCATTGATGTCTATTTCCAAAACTGAGCATAAGTACTGCTGGTCAGCGTCTGATTTTTCTTTTTGATCAGGTCATACTTCTCAAAAACATTCAACTTTGGTCCTACTTTACTCGGTTGGTCGACTAGTGGAGTATTCGTGGGCTTATTAGGAAAAACTGTAGACATGATCTGCTTGTTTCTTGTGCTAAGAAGTGACCGATCATCTTTCATAGTTGCAGTGGATTGGATTTCCTTTTCACCAGTTGTGTCAGGAGTATGACTGGTTTTTGGCCTTTTGGTGTGTAATTGGAAAAATCTTCAGCCGAGACTTCAATGACGGAAGGTGAAGTATCCTTCCTGGGTCTTTTCTCCTTGGGAACCTGTGGTGTGGTAGTCTGTGAGATGATGACCAAAGGGTCCTGCTGTTCTATCTCAACCAGAGTGTTCTTCTCCCATTCTGTTTGATTCACAAACTTTTCTATCTCAGGCTTGGGTGTATGAACATAAGGAACATTTTTATTTTTAACCCTCATCTCAGAAATTATCCCGCATGGATCATAGTGCCATATGAAACTAACCTGAAACTTCATTTCTTTCAAAAATCTGTCTGCTTCTTCCCCGACGCCTCGGCTATTACAGATGAAAGACCCTATTTTCCCTTTAATTCTAAGTTGTTGTTTCTATTTCAGAGACACAAAATGTATGTCATCTGAGTTAATCATTTTCCTTATGTACTCCAGGGAAAATAACCTCACGGGTAGATACTTGGGAAATTTGTATGGAGCCAACTCACATCCATATACTCTGATCTCGGTGTGGTTTTGGTAAAGATACCAGTCTCCAGTTTTTGCAAGGTCTGAGAGGTGTAAAATCCTCTGAATCTCCTCATTTATTCTTGGTTCAGGTCTACCACTGAGCATGCTCACCACTGGATGGTAGAACTGCTCGATAAACTGTTTGAAACTGAACTCTATTGAATTTTGTCTGAGTAGTGAAGTCCAAGATGTTACTGCCTGTGGTCCCGTCCTTGTCCATTTTCTGCATTGAAAAGGATAACTTGTCCGCTTGAAAGAAAGTGAACATGTAGGCCAGTATTGAGGAATACCGGAACATGCCTTCTAAGGTGAAATTTGAGAACTGCTCATGAATACTGTCTGCCAGGAAAGTGTTGTAGTCGAACTGAGTGGTGGGTCTTTCTTCTGTGGAGAAAATGGACAGAAAACCCAATATGGGTTCATCCACCCATTGGTCGGAAAAATAACCAAGTAGAGCATAGAGCGACGAAATAACTTGGTCTCCCTTCTCTGAGAACATGGAGGAAGGGTATGGGGGATTTGTCTTGGGGAGCTAAGCAGCCTAAGGCAGGAAAAGCTCGAAAATATGGGCTCTCTGAGGGAATGATAGTTTATGGTACAGCTTTGTGATGACTTCAAAATTGAAAGGGGAGACGGATTCAGTTTTGGGTATTTCCATCATCTGATCCATGGCCTTAGGTGGGATGAAGAACAACGTTTCTCTTGATGAAGATACTATGGCTCTCTGGCCGGGAATGTGATGAGCTGGCATTTGAGGGAAAATTCAGGCAACTGGTGAGCCCGAAGGAAAAGATAGAAAGGAAATGTGGATTCCCAGAGCCCAATTTAATCGCTTTGATCTAAGAAAATATTTTTGGGCCATAATTAATAATATGCGAGGTTAAATTCAAACCTGGTGTCTTTGATTAAATGAGCTTTGTCGGCCAAATGGATCCTGTCGAGGTTGATAGGAGGTGGGAGGAAAGGATTTTCCTCGACTTCTTCTTTCTTGGATTTTAGGGCCATCACTGTGAAAATACTTGCAAGTCA
>JZKD02S2087833.1:325584-337542 GCA_000966675.3 Picea glauca
TTTTCTCTAAAAACTTAGGATAAGCACTTTAAGTGGGTTTGTCCAAGCTTTCCCTGTTTTTATCACCATGGGGTTAGACATTCAACTTTCAAACATCAAAGATAGGGTTCAACATTGATCATCATGCCTGTTTCATTGAGATAAATCAAACTACCCTATGCTCTAACCTAATTACCTATGACAATTAATCCATATTAGACTATTGGACTAAGAAATTACTCTATCCCAGGGTTATTTGACCAAGATTAGGCAGTTTGGTCAAATTTATTCACTAGCTAACCTAATTTGCTTGGCTAAGATTAAACAGTTTAGCCAAGCTTATTCACTACTCCTATCGACATCAATTTAAAAGGACTTGGCCATGCTTAAAATGTATGGACCAAGTCATTGTTATTGCAATCGGGCTCTATTTAAATTTCTTATATGCCCTCTTTTATTCTTTTTCTTTCTTTTCTTTCTTTTTTCTTTTTCTTTCTTTTTCTTTTTCTCAATTTATTTACATAATGGAAAATCATTTGACAAACAAAACACTAAAGTGATAACATTTCAGTCACCAGTTGATCCTATAAAGTATAGGGTTATAACAACGACTTCACCTTGGGATGGTACTCTCCTTGTGAAGTGCCAAGAATCTTGTTTCCTGATGTTCTGAAAAAAATTCTCCACAGTTGTCTTTGTTGTTTGATTTGTTTTATTTTTGAAAGTTTGATGACAATTTTCAGTGGCTTAGGGCCTTCTCTGTGGGCTTCAACCATCTGATCAAAGTCATTCACTCAAAAACTTGTAAGAAAAATAAATTGATTTGTACAATGGAAAGGTGTGACTAAAGGTCCCTACTGAGGAGGTGAATAGTTCTTCAACATTCTGCCATTCAAAAATCCTCCTGGCAGATTGGTCCCATCACTGTTGTTGAGTAGGAAAGCATTATTTCCTTTGAATGCGTGGATTATGTAAGGTCCCTTCCATAGACTGTTGAATTTTCCATGCTTACCCTTATGTTCATTTCGGGCATCCCATCTCAGAACCAGGTCACCTAGCTCAAAGTCATCTTATTTAGTTCTTTTATCAAAGATCCTTTTTATGCTCTCCTGGACAACCTGAGTTTTGTTATATACTTCTTCTCTAGAATACTGTAAGTGGATCATCTGGTTTATCCTTCTTTGGAAGTCGTTCACTCGACTTTCATCTCTTGCAACAGTTTCATGACAGGAACCCCTAAGGAGGTAGGAAAAACTTCTTCAGTTGCATAGACCAACTGATATGGAGACATACCAATCAACCTCTTGGTGGTCAGTTTGTTGGCCCACAGTGAAAAAACCAGCTTGTTATGCCATGACTTTTTGTTGTCTTGCAACATCTTCTTAACAATGTTCACCAGGGTTTTATTGGATGACTCTGCCAACCCATTTCCCTGAGGGTAATAAGCTGTGGAATGTCCCAAACTGATATGATACTGGTTGCAAAAATTTATGAGCTTCTTGGATCGGAAAGCAGCTGCATTGTCAGTTATAATTTTTCTTGGACACCCAAAACGAGACAAGATATTATTTTCCAGAAATTTAATAATGACAGAATCAATAGCTTGCCTGCTTGGTACAACTTCGATCCATTTTGTGAAATAGTCTGTAGCAGTAAGAATCCACCTGTGCTGGCCCGAAGAGGGAGGATGTATTTCTTCGATAAATTCTAATCCCCATTGTTGGAAAGGAGCTTCAACAGAGATTGGTTTCAGGGGCAAAGGGAGGAACTTCCTTTTGCCCTCGAACACCTAAAATTTATGACACGAAGTCACTTTCTGATGCACATCAGCAAATAGTGTAGGCCAATAGAACCCAGCTCTGAGAATTTTATTATTTGTGGTCTTCTAGCTCAGATGACCACCACAGTCTCCTGCATGAAAATCCTACAATACTTTGTCAGCTTCATCCTTTAACAGATAATTCAACAAAATACCTCCAGGATCCTTCCAATAAAGATTGCCTTCTAGAATGAAAAATTTTAATGTTTTCAATTTCAAAAACCTAGCTTTAGTTTTGGTCAGACCGGGGGGAGCTTGTAAGTTATGCAAAACATATATCAGGTCTGCGTACCATGGAGAGTTCATAAATACCTCTTTCATGCTTGGAGTTTCCTGCTCTCCCTGTTCATCTACTACAGCTAAGAAATTAATATCAAGAGCATGGAAATTGGATTCAGACATTAACTTTGCTAGACCTTGACCTTTAATCAGTTTAGTAGGCTTAATCTCTATGTCATACTCCAGAATGATAGCAATCCATTTTCCCCTTCTTCCATCTGGATTGTCCTGGGTTAAAATATCCTTCACTACTGCGTTTAGAACGTATGCGATGGTGTGGGAATGGAGAATATATACTCTAAAATCCTTTATGGATTTTACCAGGGAAAAAGCTTATTTCTCCATTATTTTATAATTCAAAGCAACATCTCTTAAAGATTTACTAAAAAAGGATATGGGCTATCCATACCCTTCATTGTTTTTCTGTAGTAATACTGCTGCAATGGTATGTTCAGAAGCGAAAGAAAAAGGGTAAAAATCTTTGGTGAAGTCAGGACTGATCAAGACTGGAGCCTGTGTGAGTGCATGTTTAACTTGTTCAAAAGACTGCTTGGATTCAGTGTCCCATTTTATTTTTGTGTCCTTTTTTAACATGTTGGTGATGTTCCTGAGAATCTCATCCAGGTTAGGTATGAATCTTCTCAGAAAGTTTGTTTTTCCAATGAAAGACTGTAACTCTTTGATATTCCTTGGGTGTTCCAGTTTCTGAATGGCTTCTATTCTGCTAGGATCTATCTTAATTCCATCCTTAGAGATTATGTGCCCCAACAGTTTACCTTCCTCTAACCCGAAGAGGCTTTTCTTAGGATTCAGAGAAATCCCAAATTTTCTGCATTTCTCAAACACTCGTCTGGGATGTCGTAAGTTCTCTTCATCGGATTGGGAATAAACAGTTACGTCGTCCAGATAAATGACAATAAATCTGCCAAGTTCTTCCACAAAAGCGATTTCCATCGCTCTTTGGAAAGTGGCCCCAGCGTTCATCAACCCGAAAGGAATTTTCACATACAAGAAGGTACCCCAAGGTGTTGTGAAGGTTGTTTTCTCTTGGTCATCTGGGTGAACAAGAACCTAGTTATAGCCTGAGAAACCATCCAGTAAGGAGATTCGGATGGATCCAACTACCTTTTGTAATATGTGGTCCATTTTTGGCAATGGGTAGTTGTCTTTTAGGGAAACCTTGTTCAGGTTTCGGAAATCAATGCAAAGCCTGATTTCCCCAGTTTTCCTTTAGGTTGGGACCATATTTGAAACCCATTTGGAAAATCGTAAGGGGACTATGATTTTAGCATCATACATATTTTTAATTTCTTTTTCTACCAGGGGAAGTAACTTGGGATTGATTATCCTAAGTTTCTGTCTGAAAGGTTTTTGATCTTCTTTTATCGGGATACTTTGTTGTATGATGCTCGTGTCATAAGATTTTAAATCTTCATATCCCCATGCAAACACGTCTGCATATTCCTTGAAAAGTTGAATGTATTTAAGTTTATGCTCAGGGGGTAAATATTTGGAAAGTTTTTCCATCTTGGGTTTCTCTTCTGTCCCTATGTTACAGTCTTCAACCTCTTTACCACTGGCTTCAATTTTATGTTTTTTAGCTATATCATTAAAATCAAATAAGTCTTCTAACAGAACTAAACCCCTAGGTAAAACATTACTCTTTAAATGAAAAACATCATATTCTATCTCATCTTCAACTAACTCTCCTGAATCTATTTTATTTACACTATCAATTCCAAAAATAGATTTATTCACATTTTCATCATCATTTTCTAAGTCTATGTTTGTACACTCGAAATCGTTTTTACATTGTAAAAAATATTCAATTTGATCATCGTTCCCAAATACCTGCCAGTATCTGATGTTGTCTGAGACAGTCGGTCTGCACTTCACCTCCACCGTGTATGGGCGAGTGGAACGAAAAGTTATCTTGCATGTAGCCGCTGACGTAGCTAACCCATCTGCTAAAATGTTATGTCCCCTGGGCATCACCTGCAAATCAACTTCAGTGAAACATTGAAGGGAATCCAAAACAACATTTCTATAAGCTCTAAGCCTAGGATGTTTTGCTGCATACTCACCTTTAATTTGTTTGATAATTAATTCAGAATCGCCTCTTACCATGATTTGTTTGGCACCAACCTTATTTAGTAGTTTTAGGCCGAGCATCAAAGCTTTGTACTCGGCTATGTTGTTAGTGCATTGAAAATTCAATTTGTAAGAATGGTTTTCCGAGTACCTAGATTTGTGATTGTGCAACCAAACTCCTGCTCCCGCTCCTTCTTTGCTTACAGCTCCATCGAAGTCCATGCTCCATAAATTTGCTGGCAATTATTCACTTATTACATTTTCCTTCCTTTCTGCCTCAGTGATTTCATGTCCATCTTTTGGATCAAGTGTATCTTCTTCCAGCTGAGCGATTTGTTATCCCATATCGTCGTCGTTATACAGGATGAAGGAATCTAGATCGGAGTGTGGAGAGTACAGAGGATAATTATGGGGCTTTTCCTAGCTGCTGACCATATATTTCATCAACGTCTCTTTGTACAGTCTTCTATGTTGTCTGAATACTGGGATGGTGGAATATGACATATCCAACTGAAAAGTGCCTTTCAACTTGGCCCCCCAAGACCTGGATAACAACATACCATATTTCAGAGGAATGTCTGTGACCACAACATCCATAACCATGTTTTTTGCTGGAATCTCAACTAGGGTGATACATAAGTCCTTGATCAACACGATACATTTGACTTTGCTGGAGTCAAAAGAGTTTAAATCCTTGTAAGATTTTGTGACCTCGAGTCCCAGTTTTTCCATCACTGCTTTAGGCATCAGTTTATGGGAAGCACCCGAATCTAACATAGCATTGTGCAGAATCAGGTCGTGTATATTAAGACTGATGTAAAAAGGAGTGACAACACCGGTGTCAGTCTAACCATCCACTTTAGGGCCAAACAGGAGTTCGGGTTGATCATCGGTAAGATTTACCGTGTCCGAATGATTCGTCGATCCAACGGTTAAGGCCTTCGTGCCTATATCAGGCTCAATGCTCATCGCTTTGATCACCTGCGATCGGTAAGCGTTCTTACTCATCAACTCCGAAAGGGGAATGGGAATTTTCACTTTGGCTAATTCCCCTTCGAGGCTAAAAGGAGTAGGTGCTCTGCTTTGGCTCAGCAATTTTGATCTATCCACCATAGTTTTCTGGGTGGAAGTATTTGGTCGGTTGGTTGATGAAACTTCAGTCTGCGTTGATCTTTGTAAAATGGTAGGGTTTCTTTTTGTTGGAGTTTCAACATTAACTTTCTCGGGGATCTTCTTGGTAGAAGGCTCAGGAGATTTCTTGGTTTCGACTGTTTTCTTCGTTTCAGTTACCTTTTTTAGGGAATTTTCATCTGTCTTTTTACTTCGCAGATTGTACTACATGTGTACCTCCATAATGGCATTTTAGAATTCCTATTGTTCGGTCTCCTCGGCTTCCTCACTCAACTCTGTTTGAGAAAGAAGGAAAAGTTCTTTCTCTTCCTGAGTAAGGAAAATGGCTTCATTATCGTGAATGCCCATGAGGTTTATGTGTGTGTCCTCTAATTCTTCAATTACCTCTTCACCTTCATCGGCATAATTTTTTTGTAGGGTTGGTCTAATCTGTTGATCAGGACCCCTCTGTTATCTTTGATCCCTAGGATCTCTCTACCTAATTTGAGGAGGATTTCTTCTGAAGTTAGTATTCCAAATTTGTAGAGCAGGTTGGTTTTCTCTAGGAGGATTTCTTTCAGCTATAGTAAGTCTCTCCATCATCCTTTCCATTGCTCTAGCTAAGGAATCTAGTTTGGCATCAGAAGAAGATGTGGAAGGTTCCTCTTTAATCGTGGCTCTCCTTTCCATCCTCTGTCGTGCCCTTTTAGCTAACAGGTTGGCCTCTACACTTATTGTGCTTTTTTGCATGTCCTTCAGGGTGGTGGAGTTTCTTTCCCTTAATTGATATGACATATCAGTGTTGAAACCGTCAGGGAATTTTATCAGTGCCAAACCTTGTGGGGGTTTAATATCGGCTAGAATCGCATTGTACAGATTGTTGAAGCAGGTGCAGTAGTCTTGTACTGTCTCTCCTTGATTCCTTCTGATGTTTTCGTATTCTGACAAGATCTGGAGAGGATTTTTCTTTACCTCCCATCTATCCAAAAAACTTCTTTGAAATGTTGTAAGGTCGACCACTAAAGAAGCACGTAAGCCTTTGTACCATTTCTTAATGTCCCCAGTCAGAATCTTCACAAAAAGTCTCATTTGAACGTCAGCTTCATCCACTTCCTGTAAGTCAAAATAGTCATTCTTTTTATCAACATGTTGTTGTGTGTTCAAGGGCCCTGTACCATCGAACTATGGGAGTCTCATTTGATAATCCTGGGGCATAGCATGTAGAGGTGCGACCAACACCAAGGGAGCATATATAGCTGCCATGATAGGTAGAGGTGGTGGGACAACAACCTGGATGATAGGTGGGGCGGTGGAAGAAGATGAGGAGGATGAGGGACTAGCTAGCACAGAGTGAGCAGTTTGAGTTTTTGCAGTGGGAGATAGTATTTCAGGGGTCCGGGGTTGCAGGATGGTTGGATCTAAAACGGTTTCAGTCACAAAGCTATCAGATTTCGTTCTAAACATGCTTTGTTCAAAAATGGTGTCAAAGTCGAGATCTTGAAGGGAAACAAGTTCCTCTAGAAGAGAAGGGGACCTGTGAAGGGGACTATGACTCCCTGAACCTTCTGCAATGGTCTTCTTTTTGAGTAACTGTTCTAGATTATCAGTTTCTATTGCAGGTTCCGGGTCTAGGTGGGATCGAGTATAAGCTCTTTTAGGAGCCATATTTTTTAGTTTCTATATATTTTTATTTTTATGAATCCGAAATTACTATGTACAAGCATTTAACAACCTCTAAACATCATTTCTTTCTCAGATTTATAATTTGTTCAGAAACAAAGTTTTCTGGAAAAAAAAACTGTGGGGTTGAATGTTTGTTCATCTCCCCAGTGGAGTCACCACTATGTTAACGCTCTATAAATTCCTAGAGGTTGTCAGAGTAGAATAAATTTACAAGAGGTAACTTTATCCAACCAGTTCGAAATTGGAATCTATCCCTACCAGCTTCAGAGAGGGATCTCTCTGTATGATTTAGCTATGTTTTAACTTTGAGATATTAGGCTAGTTAAATAAAGTAAGATTGAATGGTTTGTTGTTGTTTTTGTTAAGTTGGATGAAAAGGGTTTTACGCCTCCATTGGACTATGGGGTCTGTATTATAAAGATAGAGATCTAAACAGAAACTAAAATATTATTTTCACAGGGCAAGATAATGCATTCGTTGGATTCTTTAGTAGTAAAGTGATGAATAGCAAAAAACATGAGAATATAAATTAGAGTAAAAAAGCATTTAAGAATTTCTTCACTGTAATATCAGAAAGATAAACATTAAGATCTTTCAAAGCCGGAAATAGGGTATACAAAGACAAATCATGCAACATGCGCTACTTTTAAAAGATTAGATTAGAAAACAATATGACAACTCAGGGATAAAAACATTTAACATAGAAAAGAAAAACATCACCAATGAATAACACGTGAGAATCCTGTGAAACGTCCCTTTGTATTACTAGAAGATCTCTTGATAAAAATTACAGTCTTTCTGGCTTACAGGGCGTAAAGATCAACCCTCGGTACTTCAAAGTTTGAATTATTTATAATCAAAAATTACATACGATCCTGTCATTAAAGATCAGGACGTGGAAAATTCTAAATTTAGCTAATTAACTCAGCAAGATACAAAAAATTAGGAACTGTTTGATGATGTGTTGAAATCTTCATGCTGATTTATGGGGTAAACCATTGGTGAGTCCTCTGCATGACCTCGTTTGATTGGATAGTTGACTAGGCTTGGACACCTCATCTCCCACTCGATCAAATTGCATAGCTCTTCCCATCGAAGGTGACTAGGAACGACGACTTTGAGTAGTCTTCGGTATACTTCATCCATCTCTGTATACTTGGAAAAAGTTGGCTTGACGATGAAAATGTACCAGATCTCGTATTGTATGCTGATGTCTGACTGTAAAGATTCTAAGAACGCCTTGCCTGTGATACTGCCCTGTATTCCCGAGAATTTTGAACTATCTTTAGCCACGGTGGCTAGCTTATTTTTATAATCAGAAAGTGTCATTAACTTGTCATTTATGACCCTTAAGCCAAGGAGGCCTTTCTTCTGCAGAGCTTCAATTTTGTTGAAAATCTATGCACTTCTATGTCCATAGTCTGGACCTTTTCCCTCCATCTATAGCATCAGTCCTCTTTTGGTCAGGACCCTCTTGACCTCGAGGATGGTCTCTGTCCTATCTTCAATTTTCAAATCCTCTAACTCTTCTCTGGTTTTTGAATTCAGGAATTTAATGATCTCAGTGGCTTCTGTGGGCATCTCTCCCAATTCTCCTCTTATTTTCTCAATAGCCTGCTTGCTTCTTTGTACTAGTTCATTTTTCTCGAACATGATTTGTACCATAGGCCATGTTTCATTTACAGACTTGGTGATATCCATCCAGACACTTTCCTTGACCTTAGCAAGCGTTTTTCCTGCCACTGTTTTCTTTTGAAGCTGTTGCAATTCCTGTTTGAGCTTGTCTGATGTTTGTTTCTCCTTGGAGTAGCTGGTTTGGTAAGAATACTTGACTTCCTGAAGGTTCTCAACCTCCTTTTTAAGTTTTCTAATCTCTGTCTCTTGCAAATTCATCTATTCCATGGATTTTTCCAGCTCTAGTGTCTTCTCCAGAGCTGTTAGTGAAGTTGTTGAGGGCATTTCTGCTGCAAATGTTGTGCTTACTCATGTGAGTGGAACTGCACTCAATGGAATGACTTCCATAGGCTTTGATTGTTCCTTCTCTTTCACTAGACTTTCCAGTTCTGCTTCCATTTCTTTCAAATGAGCATTCTGCTCCATAATCAACTTGAGCATCTCATCCTTTTCCCCTTCTGTCTCAGCTATCTCCTTTGTCTGTGAATCTTCTGTTGGTGGCAGTTTCAACTGTTTCCTCAAATATGCTATATCGACATTTTCTTTTTAAGCATCTCCTCGACTGCTTTCACATTTGAGGGGTCATACCCAATCTTGAAGACCAATTCTTCCAACGTCTTAATTCTGTTATCCTTTGCAAAGGATGATATCTTTTCTAATTTCAGCTGTGTCTGGACATTGTTCAGAGATACCTGTAATTTAGTGGTCGTAGTATAATCATTTTCCAACGTGGAGAAAACCATTTCCCCAATTTTCCTGTGCAATTCCATTTGATCAGCAGGATGCACATCGCTAGTATGCAACTCGAATGTTGCCCTTTTGTAACCAATGATTGCTTTTGGGTCTACCACCTGTGCCTGCAAAAACGCCATGTGCATTCTACCCTTCTCTGTATCGAATGCAGACAACAGTCCGTGTTGTGTCGTTGATGTCTGTTTCCAAAAATGAGCATAAGTACTACTCGTCATCGTCTGATTTTTCTTTTTGATCAGGTCATACTTCTAAAAAACACTCAACTTTGGTCCTACTTTACTCGGCTGGTCGACTAGTGGAGTATTCGTGGGCTTCTTAGGCAAAACTATAGACATGATCTGCTTTCTTCTTGTGGTAAGAAGTGACCAATCATCTTTCATAGTTGCAGTGGATTGGATTTCCTTTTCACTAGTCATGTCAGGTGTATGACTGGTTTTTGGCCTTTTGGTGTGTAATTGGAAATCTTCAGCCGAGACTTCGGTGACGGAAGGTGAATTATCCTTCCTGGGTATTTTCTCCTTGGGAACATGTGGTGTAGTAGTCTATGAGATGATGACCGAAGGGTCCTACTATTCTATCTCAACCAGAGTGTTCGGCTCCCATTCTGTTTGGTTCACGAACTTTTCTATCTCAGGCTTGGGTGTATGAACATATGGACCATTTTTATTTTTAACCCTCATCTCAGAAATTATTCTGCATGGATCATAGTGCCATGTGAAACTAACTTGAAACTTCATTTCTTTCAAAAATCTGTCTGCTTCCTCCCCGACACCTCGGCTATTACAGATGAAAGACCCTATTTTCCCTTTAATTCTAAGATGCTGTTTCTTTTTCAGAGACACAAAATGTATGTCATCTGAGTTAATCATTTTCCTTATGTACTCCAAGGAAAATAACCTCATGGGTAGATACTTGGGCAATTTGTATGGAGCCAACTCACATCCATATACTCTGATCTCGGTGTGGTTTTGGTAAAGATACCAGTCTCCAATTTTTGCAAGGTCTGAGAGGTGTAAAATCCTTCGAATCTCCTCATTTATTCTTGGTTCAGGTCTACCACTGAGCATGCTCACCACTGGATGGTAGAACTGCTCGATAAACTATTTGAAACTGAACTTTGTTGAATTTTGTCTAAGTAGTGAAGTCCAAGTTGTTACCGCCCGCAGTCTCCCGTCCTTGTCCATTTTCTACATTGAAAAGGAGAACATGTCCGCTTGAAAGAAAGTGAACATGTAGGCTAGTATTGAGGAATACCAGAACATTCATTTTGAGGAGAAATTTGAGAACTTCTCGTGAATACTGTCCGCCAAGAAAGTGTTGTAGTTGAACTGAGTGGTGGGTCTTTCTTCTGTGGAGAAAATGGACAGAAAACCCAATATGGGTTCATCCACCCATTGGTCGGAAAAATAACCAAGCAGAGCATAGAACGGCGAAATGACTTGGTTTCCCTTCTCTGAGAAATGGGAGGAAGGGTACGGGGGATTTGTCTTCGGGAGTTGAGCAGCCTGAGGGAGGAAAAGCTTGAAAATATGGGCTCTCTAAGGGAATGATAGTTTCTGGTACAACTCCGTGATGACTTCGAGATTGAAAGGGGAGGCAGAGTCAGTTCTGGGTATCTGCATCATCTGATCAATGGCCTCAGGTGTGATGAAGAAAAGAGTTTCTCCTGATGAAGATACTATGGCTCTCTGGTCGGGGATGTAATGAGCCTGGAATTTGAGGGCAAATTCAGGAAAATGGTGAACCTGGGGGAAAAGATAGAGAGGAAGTTTGGATTCCCAAAGCCCAATTTCATCGCTCTGATCTAAGAAAATATATTTGAGCCATGAATGCAAATCCACAAAGTCAAATTCACACCTGGTGTCTGCGATTAAATGATATTTGTCGGCCAAATGGATCCTGTCGAGGTCGACAGGAGGCGGGAGGAAAGGATTTTCCTCGTCTTCTACTTTCTTGGATTTTGGGGGCATCACTGTGAAAATACCTGCAAGTCAAACAAAACGTTAGTGGGGATGACTGTGGTTTTGGACGGCTGACTGAAATGGAGAGGAGATAGGGAAAAATTCTCTAGTGTGATGGACAAAATAAGCAGTGGGAGAATGAAGGAAAAAGGGTAGTTTTGAGCAAACGGATACCCCTTGGGTGCGGGAGACAGATCAGCAGGCTAACGGATAAGTTAGCCTGTAATAAATGGCCAATGGGTCTTTTAGAGCGTGAGATGGCAGGTAACAATGAATGACAAGTACGACAGGGTGACGTGGAGGGTGTTGATGGGGAATTGGTGATGATGAAGGGACTTGTAACGTGTGAACAGGGGGAATGGAATGATAGAGTTATGAGATGTGATCTTTAGGGGAAAAAGTGGAAAATGACATCAAGGGGCGACGGGGGGTATGTCAGAAAATGGTAAGTGGTAAGTGGTGGGAGTCTGGAGAAATGGATTCCTGCCACGTAGAGAAAAGGGCCCACCAGAAAAACACTCCATTCTGGATGCCCCCCCATCGTTAAAAGAAGACCGGTCGGAGGGGTCCGAAAAATACCATCAGTCGTCCATTGATGCGCTTGCCGCT
>JZKD02S2087833.1:337654-362985 GCA_000966675.3 Picea glauca
CAACCATTCAGATGCACGCTTTTGTTATACATGATTCGGGACCCCCCCCCTTACCGTTAAAGGTAGAATGGTCGGGGGGGTCTGAAAAAACTTATCAACCGTATATCTGAGCACCAACACCTCAGTCGTTCATCTGTGCGTTGTCTTTAATCTGTGAGCGCAAACTCATATTTGCTCTAAAAACTTAGGATAAGCGCTTTTGGGTTTGTCCAAGCTTTCCCTGTTTTTATCACCATGGGGTTAGATATTCAACTTTAAAACATCAAAGATAGGGTTCAACATCAATCATCATGCATGTTTTATTGAGATAAAGCAAACTACCCTATGCTCTAACCTAATTACTTATGACAATTAGCCCAAATTAGACTATTGGACTAAGAAATTACTATATCTTGGGGTTATTTGACCAAGATTAGGCAGTTTGGTCAAATTGATTCACTAGCTAACCTAATTTGCTTGGCTAAGATTAAAAAGTTTAGCCAAGCTTATTCACTACTCCTATCGACATCAATTTAAAAGGACTTGGCCATTCTTAAACTGTATGGACCAAGTCATTGTTATTGCATTGGGGCTCTATTTAAATTTCTTTTATGCCCTCTTTTATTCATTTTCTTTCTTTTCTTAGAAGAATCTTGGGTAGGGGATTATGATGGTATTGATGATTATTTTAAAAACCCTTTTTCTTCTAATAACCTTATAGAAATCAAGCCGTCAAAGGTAGTGCCTACCTGGAGAAATCGACGGTCAGGTCAGCAGGTGATCGTAAGATGACTTGATAGGGTATTGATTTCTGAAGACTTACTTAATGAAGTTGGCCTGTATCGATCATGGTTCACGATGCCTTTCTTCTCCGATCATGTGCCCATATGTTTGCTGCTAGAAAACCCGCTAGATTATAAGAGATCTCCTTTTAAATTTAATTCTCAGTGGCTCAAAGAAAAGGATTTTGTGGATATCGTTTTCAAGGTCTGGAAAGAGCCCAGGTTTCTAACGGAAACGAGCACCCAAAAAAGGATGGTTTTGAAACTTCAAAGTATAAAAAATTTGACAAAGAGTTGGCACAAAAATAAGAATAAAATTAGCAGAGGAAGGTTGCTAGAGTTGGAAACATAGATCAAAGCGGTCCTCTTATCTCCTTTTGAAGACCAAACAATTCAATACAACGAGTCATTGCTTAGGAAACTTGAATTTGAAAGGAATAAAATTCTTCAACAGGAGGAAGACCACTGGAGATTACGCAGTAGGGCCCTGTGGCTAGCCAGCGGAGACAAAAATACTAAATACTTTCATAATCTGGCTTCACACAACATAGACAAAACATTTATTTTGGATATCAAAGGAGATGATGGGGCTGGTGTTATTGGTCATGACTCATTGAAGAAATAATGTGTCTACCATTTCAAGAACTTTTACAAAGCAACAAGTTGTGAAAATATTGCAAGACAATGCAAGCTAGTCAATTTTTTCCCACGTATGGTCAAAGAGGCAGAATCCAACTCATTATACAATCTGGTTACTTTGGAGGAGTTGCAGTCAGTGCTCTTACATTTTAAAAAGGAAAAGATCCCAGGTCCGTATGGGTGGACAGCTGAGTTCTTCATCTTTTTTTTCAATTTAGTTAGGGAAGATCTACCTGCGATGGTTGAAGAATCGAGAAAACTAGGAACTATCATGGGAGGCATAAATTCCACCTTTCTAACATTGATACCAACGGTGAATAAACCTTCTACCTTTGATGATTTTCGCCCAATTTCTCTTTGCAACCTTTGTTATAAGTTTATTTCCAAAATTATCGCCAACCGGATAAAACCCTTTCTCTCAAGGGAAATCTCCATTGAGCAGATGGGATTTCTAGAAGGTAGGCGTAATCAAGATGTAGTTGTCGTTGCTCATGAAAGCCTCCATAGTATTAAAAAAAAAAATTGAAAGCCCTTGTATTAAATTTAGATCCGAGGAAAGCTTACGATTGTCTGGACTAGGACTTCCTTAGACTGATCTTGCACAAAGTTGGTTTGGGGATCCATATGACCAATTGGATAATGTCATCTGTCACATTGCCTGCCTTTGTCGTTCTTATTAATGGGGACGCCACAAATTTTTTTAGAAGTGGAAGGGGGGTCAGACAAGGTTTTCCATTATCACCCCTCGTTTTCATTCTCTTTATGGAAGGTCTCAGCCTATTATTAAAGCACAGTTTTGAGGAAGAAAACATCTCAGGGATAAAAGTTTCTAGATTGACTAGAATTCTTCACCTATTGTTTGTGGACGATGTCCTCATTTTATCTAAAGCTAGCATGGATGAATGGAAACTAATTTTGAGTCTTATCAATGATTTTTTCCAAGCATCAAGAATCGTAGTTAATCAGAATAAATCTACAGTCCATTATGAAGGGATCTCAGATATGGAGCTGCCACTTTTCAAAAAAAAATTGCCTTATCCTTTTAGTGAGCTCGCATTAGGCTTCCGCTACTTGGTGTACTTTCTGAATACAGGAGCTCAACGAACAGTCGATTGGGATTGGTTGGTCACTAGAGTATCAAATAAAATTAATTTATGGAGCAACAAGTGGTTGTCTTTAGGGGGGAGATTCATCTGGATTAAAGTTGTTTTGGAAGGACAATCAGTGTTCTGGATGTCCTTGGAAGCTCTACCTCGAACAATACTAAATAGGATAAGGAAACTGATGTTTCATTTTCTGTGGAATGGTCACTCGGAAGCCCATAAATACCACCTCTGTAGATGGGAGATACTGTCTAGACAAAAAAAAAACGGGGGTTGGGGACTGTGCAATCTTCCTCTTTTCAACTTGGCTTTGAATGCGTCCACTCTATGGAGGGTTATAACGCAATCCAGTTTATGGAAGAGGGTTATTAAAGGAAAATACCTAAAAAATATTACTCTCATAAACTAGATTAGACAACCTACTCATCACAACAATGTAGCCTCAAGAATGTGGAATAGCCTCTGTCACGTGTTCCCTGTTATCTTTCAATGGCTATGTTGGTGCCCTGGATCTGGCCACTTAATCTCTTTAGGCCACGACAGGATTTTGGGGTTGAGTGACCAAGCTTTCCTATCCGAGGAGCTCATTACCTTGCTAAATGGAAAGAAGGTGAATTCTCTGGCACTTGCGCAGTCATCAAGAGAACCCCTATCCTACGCAGACATATGGAAAAGTAGTGATGAGTTGGACTTGAGAGGAGATCATGCAAATGCCTGGAACAATTACACAAAGGAGCTAAGGCTAGCGGGGATTACACTTATTGAAGGGTTGGAGGATCAATTGCGCTGGAATGGGGGAGACGAGCCGGGCAGACTAATAGTCAAGACTTTCTATAACACAATCATTTCTACTCAGGAACTCCCTGTCAGGAGAGGGTGGCAGATTCAGATGTGGAAATGGAGAATCCAACAAAAAATAATTCTGTTCTTTTGGCTGGCAATAGAGAATATAATTTTAATATGGGACGTCCTGCAATCTAAGGGATGGATGGGACCGGGAGTCTGCATTCTGTGCAGAGATTCCATTGAAGACATCAAACATCTATTCATACACTGTCGTTTTACTCAAGCTGCCTAGACATTTTGCTTAAAAAACATGAATTCGCAGTGGTCTTGGGGCGGTCAAAACATAGCGAAATGTATGGACTCTTGGGTACTGAACAAAGCTGCATCAAAAATATTGCACGTACTATTGAGATGGTATATTTGGAAAGCTCAGAATGAAGCTCTTTTTGAAGGGAAGACCCCTTTTCCAGGTTCCATTGCTTGCATGAATTTAAATTCTCTTAATACCAATCAAACCTTGTTTAAGCCATAGGCCTTAAGGCTGAGCTCTATTATATAGTGGATTGGCTTCACTTTGGATTTCTTTGATGGGGCTTCCATTGCAGGGGGGTCAAACTGTGGGGCAGGGGGATCATTAAAGACAATAAATGAACAGGATGTAAGATGGTTTATTAAATGTGGAGAAGGCTCCAATACAAAAGTTGAATTAATGGGAGTGTGGGATGCAATGACTATTGCAAATCTCCTAGGTTTTCACTATATCCAGATGTTGGGGGATTCCAAAGTGGTTATAGATTGGTTGGGGGGAAAATGCAAACTCCAAGCTCCCCAAATCGAAGGCTGGAAACATAGAACCCGAATTTTGGCGCAATCTTTCCAAGACATCTGCTTTCAACATATCTATTGAGAATCTAACGTGGAGGCGGATAGATTATCCAAACAAGCATTATTGGCGCCCAAAGGAAGACTAATATATTACTACTGGGATGGTGTGTGTGAAGGATCACATCAGTTTATAGAAATTTACTGAAAGGCTATTTATTGCTTGCTTTCTTTTTTGTATGATTTTGTGGAATGTATTTTTGAACTTTTGCTTCAGGTTCAGTGATATTTCCTTTCCTGGTATTTTTTGGAGGAGACTATTATGCACATAAATGTTGTAACTAGTTTCTTATACTTTGTTTTTCCAATTTCTAGATTACCTGAGTGTTTTAAATTTACTACAATGTTAACCCTGAAACTTTTTTGCGAGATGATGTAAAAATTATATCCTTAATATAATTTGAGAAAAATATCCTTAATAAAAACTCCAATCAAATTTTCTCAAATTAAGTTTAAAACCTTTAAAACATTGCTCTACCATGTATAAAACTTAAATCATGGTAAAACTTTGTTAATTTTTATTTTTTTTAAATTTATATCATATTAATAAAAAAAAAACCTTTATTATAAATTAACTTGAAAATAAATTAAAAAACAAATAATATAAATAAATTTTTATAATCTATTTAAAAAAATTAAATTGAAAATAAGTGTGTTGTGAATATGGACTAGAAAGTTAAAAAGTATAAAGGCATAAAAATATTCGGTAGAAAGAAATTTGTATTGGAAGATGGACCAAAAAGTCAAAAGTATAAAGGATTTTTTGAAAGGGAAAAATTGAATATAATAATGTTTTCGTAACTTGAGGGAAAATAAATTATGTTGAAGATGGGAGAGAAACCCAAAAGTTATAAATGATTTTTATGATTGATAAGGAAAAAACAAGCGTAAAACATTTTGGTAACTTCATGGAAAAAGTGTGTTGAAATTTGACTATAAAAGTAATGTATAAACGAATATAAATTATTTAGTAATTTCGACGAAAAGAGCTTCATGGGAAAGAAGTGTGTGTTGCACATTTAAGTAGAAAGTAATGTATAAGCGGGTATAATTTTTTGGTAACTTCGTCCAAAAGAGGGTTGCGTGGAAATTTACATGAAATTATTATATAATCACATGATAACTTCGTAGAAAGAAATGTATGATGAAGATAGAATAAAAATTTAAAAAGTTTAATTTATTTTTTAACATATATATATATATGTATGGAAAAAGTTAGTTTGAATATTGATTAAAAAGTATGATTATTAAAATTTAATGAAGTTAGTTTTAATTTATTACACTTTAAAAAAATTGGTAGGAATTTATTTAATTTGTTTTAAAATTGTATATTTATATTTGAAAAGATTGAAGAGAAGTTTTCTTAAATTTTTATAGTGTTGATGAGTTGAAAGGTTAGAAATATCAATATTGTAACAAATAATTTTAAATTGAGATTTGATATGGATGTAAGCATGATACTTTAAGAGAGTGTTTTTATTCTCCACCTTCTTAGTATCACAAATTCTTATTATCACAAAAATGACAAATTATTTTACTCCATGGTGTTTAGGGATTGACCAATGTCGTGTTTGTTCTCATGTTAGCAATGTTGAGTTTCTTCTTTATGCTAGTTGCATCGACTGAAGCAAAGTGCATTTTATAAACTAGTATTGAAGAAATTGTGAAGTACATCCAATTTGTCCTTCCCATGTAAGATCAACTCAATATAATAGGTTGTACATAATTAAAAATATAGTAAATTAGTAATAATAAATCATTCACAAATATATAAACTATTATATATGGAATTTGAGGCAATTTTGTTTGGCACCATTCATGGTTGTATTTTATCAACCCACATTATTAATGGTAAGCTCTTGGGATCTCTTAAGCACCTACATATTTCCATCTGAATTGTTTTTTCAAATCTCTCTCGATGATTAATAGGTCTAGAGTTAAGATGGATTTATTTTGGTTATAACAAAAAGATACTTTTGATATTCTAGATTAGCATTAATGACATTTTTATAATATCTTATTTTTCTATAATTTTCCAATTCTTTATAGCAACATAATCTCTTTTTAAACTTAGATGTAATAGTGTTTTTAATGGTATCAATATTTTGCAAAGTGGCCTCCTCTATTCCCCAATGATTTATCTAAGACTTGACATCTTTATGCCAACCCATGTTAAGAAGCATGTCACTCCTCTCGCCTTTCATGTTAATTGTCTTGTGCTTGCACATTAGATAGCCAATCTAATAACCATACTCTTAATATGGGAAATACTAGCTTTTATGAGGAAGAGAAGATTTTATGCAATAAGTTCATACAAAAGAGAGGTGTGTGGCGTGTTACAGTATTTTCCCCCTTGACCTTGGGTCATGACACAACATAGCAAGACCATATATAAAAGACATAGATCTATCCCCACACACAACAATGCTATGAAAAGAATAACTACTTTAATGAGATAGTGAGTGAGTGTGTGAGAGAGGTAGAAGCCTCACACCTTGTATCATACGTTTGATGTTGATCCTCGCTCTTCACCTTTGATGTTGCTCCTGATCTCCACTAGTATGAACTTCTAAAAGAAAACCAAAACTATGTTGCAACAAGGTAGTTACTAATTCCAATAATACATATAACATGCAAATACTCTAGTATATGAAAGAAGTTAGCATATATCAACAACTAGAAACCAATTTACACATGTATGGGGGAAAGAGAACTCTTTTATTGAAAACAGTAAAAATGAGTGGTTACAACTTGACTCGAACCGTCGGCACTACCTTGAAGCCAATCGCCCAGGTTCCTCCAATGGTCCTTCAAGCATCAACTCAACACAATGGCCTTTCTTCAGATGACTCAATAGGGATAGGAACACACCCTATAGTCATATAATGGAGAATAAGGAGTACTAGAAAGCAAGTTCCAGAACAAGGGGATGATACTTAGAGAATGAAGGGAGATAGGGAGACTTGCAGATCCAACAGCATAATTTTGCACCTTGGTTGTCCTCCTCATATATGCCCTCAAAGGTGCCTTTATACCATCCTTAAGGGGGGTGAAGTGGTTGAATTTTGTTGTTTACAGGCTTAGGGGAGTTTGGGAACGAGCCCAATAAAAAAACCTGCCCAAAAAAAGTGGAATTATTTTATTTTTAACATTTTTTTAGGGCATCCGTGGGTTGCACACTAGCAAAACGCGAACATCTGTGAGTTGTATAAGGGTGACTCGTGGATGGACATAAAAGTGTTTCTTTTTAACTAATGTTGATGAGGGAAGTTGGGATTTAAGTCTGCAATCCAGGGATAAGAACTAAGCCATCTCACAAATGCAGATGATGTGGAAAATTGTGGTATAACAGATGCCCCCTAATGTATGAGGTTAGAAGGGAAAATGATGGCCAAAATACATTATAACTTTGAGAGTCAAGGATTCAATGAAGTAGAGCCAAATAAATTTCTCGAACAACTGATCCAAGAACATAAACCGTCAACAGATATCAAGTAAGAGTATTATCTTCCCAATTCGGGCATACCCATGCTCAGGAGTGAGGTAAGCATGGCCGCCAAATCAAGTACACTATGGATCCATTGCATATATATGAAATTATAACCGATGTCCATGACCACAAATAATACACAGTGAATCCATGTGATATATATATATATATATATATATATATATATATATAAAGTAGCAAGTATAGCCACGCGGAATACACAGTGGATCCATGTCAAAGTAGATCATAGCCACAAAAAGATACATAGTGGAGCTATGTCTCAAAATCAAAATCATAGGAGCATAAGCACCAAGTACCAATGTCTGAGGGGTGGTACAATATGTTGCGTAGGAGCACAAAAGAAGTGATGCTCGTACTTCACCCGAAGTCTACAAAACAATCTGTCATGGTATGAGTCTACACCATGTGAATAGATGTGTTGGGGTCAAACATAGTGAGACCCCATTTGATTATCGATCATTGATGTCTGCCATTAACAAACGTGGGATGACCCACCGATAATGATAATGGGTGTCGAGGTACCATGGTACAATCTAAGAAGTGTGAATAAATGAGCTGGTGTCGAACACTTGGTAGAATCGATCGAGCAGGGGACATTGATGTATTCCCACTGTCAATAGCGAGGGAACTTACCACTGATGATTGCAAGCCCCAAGGTACCAAAAATGACTCTAGATCCATGTCCCAGAGAAATATGTGTTGAATTCGATACGAAGAGATACATTGGAAGGAAGGCATCAATGCATCCTCCATCATCTAGCACGAGGGGTAGCAGAAGGTCAAAGATTTGGAAGGACTCAGATGAACAGATTGTAAGGACCACACCAAGGTACAACTTCGGCATGCACCAGATGGAATAGCACACAACAAATACTCTCTAAATAGTAGCCAATAATGGAGACTATTGTCAAAGACAAGGAATCCACCAATGGGGTCAAATGGAAACCAAGGTACCGCATGAATCCCCATGTGTGATTATTTTTGTTGACGTCGAACATAAGGGAAACCACTCAGTCAACGACCAATGATAGTTTGTCATCTGTTGAGTGCAAGGTTACCTATCAATGGTGGAAATAGGCCTAGGGTGTAACTCTAGGTCATACTCTCAGAGCAATGTGTCGAAGTCGATAAGAGAAGACCTGCCAGCAAGAAGTCAATGAGGACCTTCTATACTGGCATGAGTGAGAGACAAAGATACTTGTGATGATGAGACGTACTTGATTGACACGGGAAAGCCGACTTGAAAAGGTCAGAGACTTTCTGTAGAATGGTTGACTTAGACTGAAACTTCCCTTGAACAAAAGCATGACACATTATGTGACTTAGGAAGAATGGATTACAAACCGGGATACATTCATGACACAGGAGGCATCAACAAATGCTTTGTATGGTTTGAAGGATAACCAACCAGAGTAGATTATGCTCAACAACGAGAAAGAGTCTCTTAAATCCATACTAAACCCAAAATATTGAGACACTGACTCAAATATTGTGCTTTATTCAAGGGAGACAAAATTGCTGCCAACAAAAGAGATAGACGATGCCCCCCTTCTTTTTGGCTTTTGTTTTTTTTTGTTTTTTTTCATATTATAAAAGCCTGAAAAAGAATAAAAGAATGTTATAGTACAGTGGAGGAAATGAGTGTTGTGGGCAAGCAAACTAGTTCCAAAGCACAAGGAACCTACCTATGCTCAATGCAAGGAAGCATGTGTAGGATAAGGACACTAATGGGATGTTTCCTCTAGGGTTAAAGTGTCGGGTCACAAAGGCATAAATTGCAAGGCTAGAAACTGGTAGGAATGCATAAGAAAATGGTTCAACAAGAGCAAGTTGAAGCCAACATTAGGCCTAGAAGCATGAGTGGTTAATATGCAAAGAAATTATGACTCAACAAATTTTGGAAGCCCCATGGGTACATTAGCAAGAAAGAGATTGAGAGGAAGTCATGAGGCTTCAATGCAAAGACATGGCAGGAATAAATAGGGATTCCAATCCTATAGGAAATACTACAACATGGGTGTCAAAAATGCCAGTGAGGTATTAACTAGGATACCCATGGAGAGATAAGCTCTACCATCAGTAAGAAACACCTTTAAGCAACTTGAAAAGTGTAGTTCTGCTAATAAATGGGGTTGATCTTATGGCAAATATGTGATTAATTCGGATAGGTACATAGTGGAGGTGGAATGAAACCTACCCTATATGCTAGTAAAGAACACAATACCTGCTGAAGAATCCGAAGAAATGCCAACATAATTGGCATGTATGGGAGGGATTCCTATGGGTAAAGGCCAGAAAAAAGACTAAGAAAAAGATACGAGGTTTCAAGAAAATTCATGGTGGGACTAAATAGGACTCTCGAGCCTAACATAAAACTTGCAGCATGGGCATCAGAATACAAAAGGATTCTAAACTAGGATGCCCATGGAAGGTAGGCTCTACCATCAACGAGACGACATTTTTAGCAGAGAGATAGGTTGATGTTGGAATTTAATGGGATCGACCCTAAGGTAAAGTGGAGATCGCAATTGTTAATGAAAAAGTGAAAGGCATGTAAGTTCTATTCCAAAATTCCAATTGTGCGAAAACATTACTTGCCCAAAGTCTTGAAAAAGACCCGGTTAACCAAAAAGGACCACAAGATACCCAAAGTATAGTTGTACCACATGAAAAGGCAACCATAACACTACAATACTGCATTGACATTAGTTCAATTGAGGAAAAATGATAAAACTATGGAAAAGTGGGTTTAACAATTGCATAAATAGTGAGAATTTACCATTTACAATACCATTTTCACAATTTTACCCAAAATTGTCCAAAACCCTCTTGCCTTGGAGCAGAGATTGAAAGAGCTTGGAGCAATGAAAACATGTGTCGTATGGACCAAGTAAGATATTTTCCCTTTCCTAGCAATTTCATGTTCTCAATTTTTGCATTTGCATGAGAAAGTGAGGGGCGCCTCCCCCTTTTTCTCACGAACTCATCTTATCCGCTATTCATTCATGGGTGAATTGTGGATATCCGCAATTCAAGCAAAGGAGACTCACGAATGCCCACAACTGTCACCACTATGACCCACAGATTCCAATGAAGGGAAAGAAAAATTAAAAGATTAATCCCTCTTTTCTCTTTTGCATTTGCGGGATGGTTATCCAATGGACAGAGCGCACACATGAAGAGGTTAACAATGTTGTGGTTGATGACATGGAGGCAAAAAATGCTCTTCGTCGTTGTGGGATGTACAATTTTTTCTTGAGAAGTGGCATGCAAGCACAAAGGAGATTGCTCAATCTCATTATATACTATTGGCATCCTGATGTAGATATGTTCATGCTCGATGGCCAATCATTGACCATCACTATGGATGATATTTGCTTTATCACTGGCCTCTCCTAGAAGGGAGAAGTAATTAATCTACAAACTCACGGAGGAGGTGGCATGACTATTGATTAGTATATCTCCGCATATTGTGAAGATGGGACCAAGAAGTCAGGTACCCAAATACCTATCAAGAACATTTTGAACCTGTGTTTGAAAGCGATCCTCTATACAATGGCATGGATTGTGGGATCAACATCGTTGCATCTCGCTTCATGATCCCAGATGCAATGTGGGATTGAATGCTTGAGGCCCAAAATATTTGATTGGAGAACTACAATGCTCACTTACATGAAGAACCAACTTACGGATTGCAAACTGCGGAAGAGAAAAAAATTCAGGTTCGGGAGTGTTCTTTGTTTTTTGTTCTTCGAGAGAGTGTCGAGCATTAGCCTGAGATATTTTTTCAAAGAACACCAACAACCATGGTTGACATTGATATAGTTGACTGAGTTACTTGCACGCCTAGGAGGGGGAACAATGTTCAATACCTTTGACTATGACTTTTTCGATTGGTGGTCTCACCAAATTACTGCCATTGATGATTACCCATATATTGGCATCGACTTTTCCAGGGATCCAGACATGATAGTTCCTTTTGGAATGGTTCTTGGAGATATAGGTAATTTTTTTTGTTTTTATATTAGATTCGATTTGGAAGAAATAAAAAATTGTCTTTTTGTGAGATCCATATTACTAACACTTAGTTCTTAAACATGTAGATAGAGCCCCTGTGAGACTAGCAAGACTCCCACAACATAGGCATCAAGGACAAGATGAGCCAAGGTTCAATGATGATGCAGTTAGGACCTTGTGTGGCATGGGGAGAAACATGGAGGATTTGAAATGCTCGGTTCCTATGGCCACCATAGATGATGTGCCAGTGGGGATGCAACTTCACATTGTTGGTGTACTCCATACATGGGTCCGCCTCTTCCAACATTTTGCAAACGCCGTAGTTTTCTATGATAGGGTTCACCTGCCACAGGCCTAGACTTTTATGTGCCAAGGGAACCATTTTGTACTTATAGAAGCCCATATTTTGTATTATGGACCTCTTTTTAGACACACACACACACACACATATGTATATATATATACATCTTTTTGTGCGTTAACTACTTGCAAATAATGAAATATTTACATGTGTGAAAGTTTTGTTCTTGTGCTTTAATGATGAAACAAATGCCAGTCTAGAATGTAATTAACATATGCATCACTTACTAGATTAGACTATCTAGGAACATGTATGTATGTAATAAAATCAAATGATCGTTCCAAGAGACGTACTCTAAGGAATCATGGTAACAAAACCAGATTGATGATACGATATAATCCATTCAACCAGTGACACAACCAAATGAGATTCTAAAAAGACTTGGAGGGATCGAATGCCATATGACAAAGAGTATCACAAAATTTTGATAACAACGTTGTATTTGGATATATTATTCGTAGTTTCCCCGAGATAAATAACTCCAATGGACACTAGCTAGTTAGTGGGTGAATAAATCACCCAAGCAGTGGAAGCGAGGTTCTGTGTGTGGTGGTTGGGACCATCTGTGAATCTGATATAAACAAATGACTCTCTCGACATCTTCCACACAACATAAGCACAACCATTAACAACACAAACCAAGAAAAAGACACCTACTTAACCTACATACAACATTTACCATGTTTACAAGATAACTAGTACTTGAGATGCTAGGCTCAAGCATAGTACATTTTGAGGTAGAGCCCATTGGAAGGCTTTGACAATGCATTACCCTCATAATCAGCTAGTTCATAAGCCCCTTTTTCCAACACTCGTTTTACGATATAAGGACTGCACCACAGAGGGTTGAACTTTCCTGGTCCTAATGCATCCTTATCCTGGTCATAGACCAAAACAAGGTCACTTTCGTAGAACACTCTAGGATGAATAGACTTGTCGTATTGGGACTTGACACATTTCTTATGTGCTTCATTCGCTAAAGAAGCATCTCAACGTTGTTCATTGAGATGTTCCAAGTAAACGAGGTTCTCTTCAAGCTGGGTCATGTTAGGGAGGATCTCAACAACAATTTTTAGCCAAGGGATTTTGCATTCAATCGACAAAACTGCTTATACTCCATGAACAAGTTGAAAAGGTGAGAATCTTGTTGCATTTTTTACAAAGGTTCGGTAGTCCCACAATGTCGAATATAACATAAAATTCCAATTTGACCTGGTCGAGTTGACGGTTCTCCTTAAAATGGTTTTCAAGGATTTATTAACAACCTCGACATGGCCATTGGTCTGAGGATACAAGGAGATGAATTCTTCTGCCTGAAACCCTGTTTTGATGCTAATTCATACATCATGTAGTTCTAGAAGTGACTGTCGTGGTCAGTGAAAATATCTTTCGGAACCCCAAACCTAGCTATAACTTGATTGAAAATGATCAGTGTTGCAATTTCCCCGTCATTAGTGAATGTCGTCATACCTTCTTCCCACTTTGTAAAGTAGTCAAATGCCACTATGATGATTCGATACCCCCTAGATGAAGTTAGGTGGGATGCCATAAATCTACTCCCCACTTCATGAAGGGGCTGATGGTAATAACGGGAAACATGGGAGCAGTGTGCACGCACATATTTTTAGTAAATATTTGACAAGGATGACATTTCTTGACCACTTTGATGCAATCTTTAAAGATCGTAGGCCATAAATAACCAGCACGCAAAATATTTTTGGTTTTTTCCAACCATGATAAGTGACTGTCACATGCTCCACTATGGAAATCATTCAAAACTAACTCTGCTTCCTCATGAGTTAAGCAACAATGGAGAATTGAGTCCAACCCTCATTGATACAAAGTGTTGACGATAATAAGGTAATTCTTAGCTAGGTGGCAGACCCGTCGTCGCTCATATCATGAGAAATGTGGAGGGAACTTTAGAGTTTGGAGATATGTGATGATATCCCCATACCAAGCATCAGACGAAGAGATGAGGAATATATGCTTATCTGAAAATGAGTCACTAATTTCATTCTCCTCAATCTCTACTGGAAACTCCGACATAAGTTCAACAAATACCAATGACTTTTTGGACTTGGAAAAAGTTAAATCCAGGTTGAGCTCTTAAATAACAACAATCCACTCATTTTACTTCCCACAAATGATTCATCTGGTAAAAACATGCTGAAAAGGATTAACATCGGTGACGACGATTGTCTTGCGTAGTAAAATATAGTGCCAGAGACATTTAACAACATGGAAAGTTGCTAAGGTATGTTTATCGATGGGAGAGTAGTTTATTTCATGACCTAACAATATGCGACTCAAGAAATATATGACATGTTCGTGGAGCTCATCATCCTCTTGAACTAAGACTATTCCAATCGATGACTTGTTGCTGCAAGATACAATAGGAAATCTTGATTATAATTTGGGGGGATAATAAAGGGAGTGGATACTAGGGCCTTCTTCAACGCATCAAAAGAGCGTTGTGATAACTCATCCCAATGAAAAGGAACCCACTTTTTCAAAAGGTGCATAAAATCTTTTTGTGATAATAGCATAGTTCGGTACAAAATGCCGAAGAAAATTCGTCTTTCCCTATAAACTATGAAGTTGACGTATTGTGCACAGGGGAGGAAACTGTGTGATTGTCTCAACCTTTAAAGGGTCAACCATGATCCATTTAGTCGAAACGATGAACCCCAAGAGGCATCCTGATGTTACACAAAAGATGCATTTGTGTGGGTTAAAGTGAATTCGATAGTGACGACATCTTTCAAAGACAAGGTGGAGGTGTAAAAGATGTTGCACCCTCTTACACAAGTGGGTGGTGAGATCATCCAAATAAGCCTCCACAATGTTCTTAAGATCATGAAAAGTGAACATCATGTCCTGTTAAAAGGAGGCTCCAACTTTTTTAAGGACAAAGGGAATCTTTTTGTATGAGAAGGTTTCCCAAGGACAAATAAAAGTCATTTTATATTGGTCCTCAGGGCGGATTTGTATATGGTTATAACTAGAAAAACTGTCCATAAACGAGAAAATCTCTCTTGATGTGTAGTTGCCAAGGATTTGATCGATGAAAAGCGTAGGGAAGTTATCCTTGGGACAAGCTTTGTTCAAATCATGAAAATCCGTGCGTACATGAATTGTGCCCTATTTATTATCCACCGGGATGGGGTTTGACACCCATTTTGGCAATGATACTTTGTAGATAAATCCAACTTTAAGAAACTTCTCCACCTCAGATTTGATTTTTACCGCTTTCCTTGGTTTGACCGGTCGCAACTTCTGTTGAATAGGCTTAACGTTTTTGTATCTACGAATCTCGTGTTCGACAATCTGAGGATCCATGCCAGGAATTTCCTCATACGACCAGGAAAAATCGTTGCGAAATTCTTTAAAAAGAGCCATATACTTACAAATTTCTTCTTGAGAACATTCAACCCCTATAAAAACATTCTCGACAACATCAGGAGTTCTAGAAATGTTGATAGGCACAAGTTTCGATATATTCACCATATTCCCTTTGACATATATACCATGCTTAGCTAAGGGGTTTACCGTTTATCCAACACTTCTACTCACAGCTGAATTGAACTCTCCTCTTTCCAAATGATTGATTTCGAGGAGGAAATATGATCTATGATGCATATCCTCCCATGGAATTTCATCTATATTCATTGCCTCAATAATAGCCTCGTCCAAAGGCAAGAAAGTTTTAAGACAATGCTGGGAAATTGAAGAATTTTGAGCCCAGACGAGCTCCGTAAATAGATCGTCCTCCTATGTTCATGTGGGATTTTGATCAGGATCTGTAGTGGCATGTTGAATAGTCTGATAAGTGATCTCAGTTGCAGACAGTGGCATATCCATCCCAACATGTGTGCGACCATAAATCGACTCACATGACAAGGGTAACACCCGTGAATCTTACATATATGAAGTTCTAAACGACGTGACTCTCATTACCGGAGACAGAGTACTTGAATTTTGAAATTCGACCAGGGTGGCACGAATGTAATCTATCAGTGCTGGGAAATAAAAAGTTCCCATAAGTGAAGGGCACATCCTAACACTGATACTCTCAGTTGTAGACTGAGAGTTTCCAATCCATGGAAAAGTAGATCCTAGATTGGTCGCAGAGCTAGTTCGATTAAAAGCCATCTAATCGACAGTCATGATCCTTCCTTCGTGGGGGAAGCATAAAACTCAGAATACCGATGAGATGATAGCTATCATTGTGTAAGTCCAACTCCTTCCTAATAACAAGTTATAGTCAAGTAGCACATCGACTACCTCTACCTCTACAGAAATGAACTTTCTTCCTAATTGAATTGGAAAAGAGGAAATAATTCGTTGTGGCCTAAAAGATTGTTCGTCAAAAGTGGTTAGCAAAGTGGGAGAAGGTGCAAGATATGGAGAGCCAATAGCTTTCCAGCCAGACAGGGACATGACACACGTCGAAGTGTCCTCGTCAACGATGTTCCTCTTGATGACGTGTTTTATGTATATGACGTTAATCTGGAAGGCTACATGATAAGGAAGGAGAGGCTTCAGATCAATAGCGTCAAACTTCATAGTGAGCGGGCTAGAAGGATCCGTCGATTCGATCATGGATAACAATGTGGTGCGTGGAAACTTGAAGCACCTCTAAAGAAGACATCGCACATGGCGTTTGAGTTAAATCCTCAACTATGGAATAATTGGGTGCATCTCGAGCATTAGGGTTATGCGACACTCGTTTGTACATGCCTTTGGGTATGCGCAACATCTTTTCCTTCTCAGGTTTTTCTATATGGAGAGGACCCTGAGGATCAGAAGTTTCTTTACCTCAATGACAACCAGACTTCCAACATAATTAATTAATTGTTGAAATATTAATTAGTGCAAGGATTAATTAATTATAAAAAAATATTGTATGGATTAATTAATTATGGAAAGACATTATTTGTCGAAAGTTTAGATAATGGAAGATTGGTTGTCATTGATGTCAACCCTTGAGAAAATTTTCATATTGAAGTAAAGTTGCAGTAAACTGAAGATAACAGGTTGCATGTGAGTTGCATGTGAATCACATTCCATCATGATTTCCATGTCATTAAGAAATTTCTCTTTAAAACATAGAGAAGATTCAATTGCAAATTACTTATGTGTATTCACTTCTGAGAATACATGCTGGAGATCTGAGGCAGTGAGTCGAAGATAGATAAGTCAAGTGAAGTAAGAATTTTTCAAGATTTGAGAGTATGGAGAATGGGTTTCATGCAGGATTTCCTTCAGTATAAACGCGAGTTTCAGGAGGAAAAGCATGAACACTCATGACCTGCAGTGAGGGAAAGCACAGATACCCACGGGAATATAGTGAACACAGTCGCGGACTTGTGAGGAAAAGTTGTGGAAGATTGGGGGTCTAAAATCTCAGGTCGGATACAATCTGAAGGCATGTCTCCCTGTGTGTGTTAGGGAGTTATTTTGAATAAATCAGGAATAAGTATGTCTAAGTAATTCATAAGTTGTTTATTTGGAGAATTCTCTTGTGGATTTTTGCATGAGGAATAAGTGGTTGCAGTCTTGATGAGAATTTGATTTCAGTAGAAGCAACAGAGGTATTAGGAACAATAGCAGTAACATGTTATCATTTACAACAATAGAGGTAGTGATGGGGTTGTCTACAGTTATATTTCAGGGTGGTTGGACGGGGAAAGGAAAGGGGGTTGTAGGCTCCTTCTGGTTGGATCTAGAAAAATAGGGAGTTGGAGATTCCTTCAGGTTGTATCCCAAGAATAGGGGGTTGGAACCTCCTTCCAGTTGTAGCTAGAGAAATAGGAAGTTGGTTCTTCCAATGAATGTACTCTTTGACAATTAAGAAAAGCATTCCATGGTTTTTTCCCACATTAGGTTTCCATGTAAAACTTCGATGTACTTTATTTTGTGTTGTTTATGCATTGATTTATGATATTGATGTTATATTGAATGATGATTGAATATAATTGAATCTTTGTATTGAGGTTAAAGAAAGAAAAGTACTAATATTGATTCACCCCACCCCTCTCAGTATTCCAAAAAATGGTATCATAGTAGGTCCTTCAGGAAGTAGTCTAACCATTGGAAGGAGATCATGGAATACACTAAGATTGGAGCACCAAGGTTTGAAAGGTAGAAATATACCTTCTGAAATAAAAGGATGAATTTTTTTTTACAAGCACAAGGATTTGATGTTTGGCAAGCAGTAGTAGATGGGTATATAACACCATCCACTCCCCCAACCGACAGAGATGGTAAAAATCTCAATGAAAACAATTCAAAGGCTAAAGGTACTATTTTGAGTAGTTTAGTTGATTTAGTTTTTGTCAAGGTTATGCATTGTGATAGTGAAAAGGATCTTTGGGATAAAATCTAAAATATTTATGGAGGATATGCCAAGGTAAAGGGAGCTAAGCTTCAAATTTTCAGAGCTAAGTTTGAATAGTTGAAGATGAAGGAAGATGAAGACATTGCAACCTACCTTTTGTGAGTTGATGAAATAGTCAACATTATTAAAGGATTGGGAGTAGAATTTGATGAATCAATGGTTGTTCAAAAGGTATTGAGGTCTCTTCCTATGAGATTTGATCCTAAAATATCATCCCTAGAAGAAAGAGAAGATATCGGTACATTGAGCATGGACATGCTACACAGAATATTTACAGCCTATGAGATGAGAACAGAACAGGAGAACTCGGTCACTAAGGAATAAAATTTTAAGGCATCCAAGAAGAAAAGGAAGAAGCACAAGAAAAACTTAAAACCAAGTTGCATCTACAGTGATGATTCAAACAAAGATGAGGTAATGGATAATTTCGTGAGAAAATTATAGAAAGGAACCAACAAGTATAAATGTTTTAATTGTGGTGGTATTGGCCATTTTTCTTCTAAATGTCCTCATGGGAATAAATACAATGATGAAGAAGAAACTTCAAAAAGGGAAAAGAAATATTAAAAAGGAAACAAGAGAAGAAACAAATTCTTCAAGAAAAGTTTCTACTCAAAATAGATAGTTCCTCATTAGACGAGGGGGGTAATGATAGTAAGGCTGATCCATAAAGAGCACTCTTCATGGTAGTAGAAGATGATTCCGAAGAAAAGGTGAAATCGATATTAGAGCAGAGCTAATCAATGCATTAGAATAACTCAATAAAGAAAGGAACAAAAAAAATTCACTCAAGACAGAGTTAAAAATGAAAGAGGGATCTCAAAATTCCAAATTTGAATATTTAGAGCAGATGATTACCAGTATAAAAATTCAAATAGAAGAATAAAGAAGAATTGAGGAAATTCTTAGAAGTCGGTTAGAAGAAAAGGAGAAAACGATCGGAAGCTTGGAAGCAGAATTAGTCTCTTTAAGGAAATATCTTCAAAAGAAAGATATGAAATAGAAGAGCACCAGAATATTGGATCAAATCATTAGCAGTCAAATATCATCAGATGACAGATCTGGAATAGGATACAATCAAGTACATAATGAGAAAGGGTCAAGCTCCAATACAAAAATAAGAAGCAGAACAAAGAAGATATGCATAGATTTTCAAAGATTCTCTCAAGAAGGAAGAATGCATGCCCCCAAAGAAGAAAATTCCAGAAGTAAATAAGACTTAAGAAGACAAATTCAGAAGGAGTGCATCACAAAGAATATCATTTATTCCCATGTATCAAAGATTCTTTTATGGTCATTGTTTTAATTGTGCTAATTTTGTACATAAAGTTGTAAACTGCAGAGCCTATCCCAAGAACAAAAGTAGCAATCGAGGGTAATTGAATAATAGTTATCCCAGAAGATCTTATGAAGCATATAGCATGAACCAAAACAATTTTGGTTCATTGATCAATTAAGTAGAATGATACAAATGCAACAATTTTGGTCCCATAGCGAAGAATTGCAGATTTATTATTCCACCTAGGGAATCAAAGAAGAACATTAGCATTCAGATATCATAACCACAAGGGATATGGAAAAGAAAGCAGAATCAACGCTCGCTTTCTCTATAGGCACAACACAGGAAAAGTGATTGGTATGTTGATAGTGGTTTTTCAAAGCATATGACAGGTGACAGGAACAGGTTTCTAACTCTGAAGAAAGAAAAATATCGATCAATTTCATTTGGCAATAATCATTCAACTAAAATCATAGGTAGAGGCACAATTAAGCTTGGAAGCAAAGATGCAATGGCAGAAAATTTTCTACTGGTTGAAGATATGATGCACAATCTGTTGAGTTTAATTCAAATGTGTGATCACGGACACACACTTTAGTTTGACTCAGATAAATGTGAAATAAGGAAAGAAAGATCAAGAATGTTAATGGTGACAATTATAAGGACTCTGAACAACATATATGTTTTGAATGAAATCGGAAATGACAGTTTTTTTTAGGAAAGAAAAATGAAAGTTGGACTTGGAACAGAAGAATGGGTCACATGCACTTTGAAAATCTTGTCAAAATCAACAGAAAGGAAGCAGTAAGAGAAATGCATAAAATCTCAAATCTAGTGAATACTCTATGTAAGCATTGTCTACAAGGAAAACAGACTAGGGCCAAGTTCAAAACAAAGGAGTACTCAACAACAAAACCATTGGATATTGTACATATTGATATATATGGACCAAAAAGGACAAAGGGATTAAATGGTGAACAATACTTCAAGCTACCGATTGATGACTACACAAGAATGACTACAGTTTGATTTCTTAAGAAGAAGTCAGAGGCATTTGAGCACTTCAAGATATACAAAGAGATGGTTGAAACAGAGATAGATTTGAAAATCAAATGTTTGAGATCAAAAAATGGAGGAGAGTTCACATCAGAGGAATTCATGGACTTTTGCAATGAACATGGGATAAAAAGACAGTTCTTAGTAGCCAAGACACCTCAGCAAAATGGATTCGTTGAAAAAAAGAACAGGACAATACAGGAAATGACCAGAACCATGTTGAAAGATTCCAAGTTAGGTGACATATTTTGGGCACATGTAGTACATACAATAGTTCATATCCTGAATAGAGGAATTCTCATAAGTAACAATGATAAGACTCCCTACGAACTATGGAAAGGAAAACCGAAAAATGTGAAGCATTTTAAAGTGTTTGGAAGCAAGTGCTACACCAAAAGAGAATACGATAGGATTGAAAAATTTACCCTCAAGTTGACAAAGACATATTTTTCGGGTACTCAAGAAAAATAAAGGAAAACAAGTGTTTCAATATGGGACTCAATAGAATAGTGGAAAGAATCAATGTACAGATTGACGAGACAAGTGTATGAAAGCTCAAACAAGAAAGAAGAGACTTAGCAGGGAAGGAAGGCGAAGAGGACTTGAAAGAATAAGTAGAATCAGAAGAAGATGAAGATAAGCCAAAAGCAGAGAAAAAGGAAGATGACCAGTGAAATCTTCAAATATCTCCCAAAACTCCTAGTAGGTGAATATAGAAAAATCATCCACCAGAATAGATCATTGGGAATATGGATACATGAGTTGAAACTCGAAGAAAATTATGCTCACTAGAACAAAGAAATATAACACTATTGTCCACAGTTGAACCCATTAGTTTTGAAGAAGTCAGCACAGATGAACACTGGATCAAAGCTATGGAAGAAGAACTGGATCAGATAGAGAAGAATGAAACATGGGAAATTGTTCCAAGGCCTAAGGATAAGAATGTGATTAGCACAAAATGGATTTAAAAAAAAAAGTTGAATGAGGATGGACAGGTAACTAGGAATAAAGAAAGGTTAGTGTGCAAAGGATATGCTCGGGTTGAAGGAATAGATTTTGAAGAAACTTTTACCCCAATTTCCAGAATGGAAGCAATCAGATTGATCTTGGCTTATGCATGTTCGAAGAGAATCAAAGTATATCAGATGGATGTAAAATCAAATTTCTTAAATGGATAACTAGAAGAAGAAGTCTACATCGAACAACCATAAGGATTTATACTGTCAGAAAGGGAAGATTATGTTTAAAGATTGAAGGAAGCACTATATGGACTCAAACAAGCCCCCAAATCATGGTATTCAAGATTGGACATGTATCTACAACATCAAGGGTTTAGGAAAGGCAACGCAGACAACAATCTCTATATAAAGGTAAATCAAAATAATTTGTTGATAATTGAAGTTTATGTTGATGACATTATTTTTGGCAATAATGATGATAGGATGAGTCATAAATTTGCTAAAGACATGCAGAATGAATTTGAAATGTCATTACTTGGTGAGTTGTATTTCTTTTTGGGACTCCGCATATGTCAGCTAGATACATGTATTTTCATCTCCCAGACCAAGTATATCAAATAAATGTTGAAGAAGTTTGGAATGGTAGACTACAAGCCCGTAAGTACTCCCACGTAGACTAGTTGCAAATTGAGAAAATATGATATATCCAAAGATGCAGATCAGAGACTCTACATATCGATGATTGACAGTTTACTCTATGTGACAGCTTGCAGACTAGATGTGATGTAGGAAGTTGGACATGTGGCATGGTTTCAAGAAGCACTAAAGGAATCACATGTTATGGAAGTGAAGAGGATATTTGGATATCTAAAAGGTGCAATAGAGTTTGGATTGTGGTATCCAAAAGATAATTATCTATCTCTTATTGCCTACACAGATGTGGATTGGGTAGGAAGTGTTGATGACATAAGAAGTACAAGTGGAGAAGCCTTTTACTTGGGTGATTGTCTGGTATCTTGGTTGAGCAAGAAACAATCTTCAATATCATTGTACACAACATAAGCAGAGTATATTGCAGCAACAACATGTTGTACACAGGTTATCTGGATGAAGCAAAATTTGCAGGACATACAGGTGGAATATGACGAGCCTATTATGATATTATGTGATAACACCAGTGCTATAAGTATCTATAAGAATACAGTGATGCATTTCAAGTCGAAACACATTCTAATCAAGTTTCACTTTCTACAGGAACATATTACAGAGAAGAAAATCAATTTAGAGTATGTTGGAAGGAAGTATGGTTCAAGGCAAGGGAACCTCAGAACACCAAAGTTACGAAGAGATAAGAGCCGTAGAACCGAGGAACCTTTGGGACCTCCCCTGACTGTTGGATCTAGACTATATTCGACACTTCAATGAAGTCCTACTCCGAGAGACAAGGAGTGTGGAGTGGGTAAACTCCCTAAATTTCAGAGTTGCAAATAAACGCGAACCGTAGATATAGAGACCCTTTGGGATTTCTCTTGACCGTTAGATCTCGACCATGGTCAGTCTGGTGTTGACCACTCTGGGATAAAGGAGGAAGTAACACCATGAACTCCCTGAACGCTGAAGTTACGAAGTAATGGAGGCCGTAGATCCAGGGGTTACATGGACATACTGTGACTGAAAGATCGAAGGACTTGGAAGGCGATGTGGTATATTGACATCACCCAGGGTGACATGGACCCATGTTTGATGTGCCACATGTCACCTGGATTCGTATGTTTCGCAGAACCTATAGGCCCATTAACACGTGACACTTGTCACCCACTGAAGGTGCCATGTGTCACCCCCATTCTCCCGAAGTGGGACTTCGCCAAAGTGCTTAGCGCTCCCTCTTCACTAAGTTCAATCTAACAGATGAGAGTGATTTCCACTAGATTTCCATATCCAAGGATCTCATTACTTTGTGGCTTCAACATTCAAAATTTTTTGCGTTAAACCACCTCCATTCTCCCAAAGTGGAACTTCGTCGAAGTTCTTAACGCTCCCTCTTCACTAAGTTCGATCTAACGACTAAGAGTGATTTTCACTGGATTTCTAGTTCCACGGCTCTCATTACTTCATGACTTCGCCATTCAGGGGGTTTTATGACATATCATACCCATTCTTACGGAGTGGGACTTTTCCGAAGTTTCCTTGAAATGGATCCAACGACCAAGGGGGCTCCCAAATACTCTTAGATCAATGATTCACGTTACTTCGCGATAAGGGAGTAGATCTGTTGGGTATGTGTTATATTCTTTGCACGAGTAGTAGTGTATGAGCGTTAGTGTCGGGTGTGCAGGGGAGTTAGAGGGGGGTGCAGGGGCAGTGCCCTCGAATTTTTTTTTCGCACCGAGACGACATATTTCCGGGACCACATTTTATTTAGGTGGTTTTTTGGCACATGGTTTTTTGCCGATGGTTTTCTATTTCCGGTTAAGGAATTAGGGTTTTTGGACTAATCCAGGTCATTGGGTTAGGGTTTTGGATGCCGCTCGCTCCTATATGTATATTGTATTGTAAACAATGTAACACAAGGTATGAATATAATATATGTTGGTTTTCCCGGTTTGGGTTTCCAGGTGAAAAATCTCTGTGTAATGTTTGTATTTGCCATTGTATTTTTCTGTTCCTTTCTGAATATCAGTTTGCAGTAGATATTGTACAAGGTTAGAATTTACATTTGGTATCAGATCTTTATTGGCTTCAGGGGGACGCCTTTGTGGTCAAGGGTTTGGCTCGGGACTGTAATAAGCCTTGTTACAGTGGGAGATCTGCGGTATTGTTTTTCAAGTGAAAATAAATGGCAAGCAATTCGAAGATGGAGATCGAGAATTTTAATGGGAAAAGCTTTGAGCTGTGGAAGCTCAAGATGGAAGATCTTTTGGTGGATAGAGATTAGTGGATCGCGGTAGATCTAGGTACTGCACCTACAAGAACTTCTGCAAATGACTGGAAAAAGTTGGATCGGAAGGCAAAGAGAACAATTTGACTGTGTCTCTCCGATTCAGTATTATTGAATGTGTCAAAAGAAGCTACAGCCAAGGATTTATGGGAAAATTTGGGGAAGTTGTATCAGTCTAAGTCCCTGGTAAATAAACTATTCCTGAGAAAGAAGTTGTATAACTTGAGGATGAGAGATGGAGACTCGGTGGTAGAGCATTTGAACGCCTTCAATACTGTGGTAAGTCAGTTAGTATCTGTTGAGATTAAAATTTCAGATGAAGATAAATGTATCAGTTTCTTGTGTTCTTTACCAGACTCGTGGGATAGTTTGGTTGTGGCCATAGGTAGTAATACAACTTCTTTGAAGTTTGAAGAAGTAGTCTCATCCTTGTTGTCGGAGGATATGAGACGAAAGAATATGGAAGAACATAGCATAGACGCATTATTTGCAAGAGGACGTTCCCAGGAAAGAAATAGATCTAATTTCTCAAGTGGGAGATCTAAGTCTAGGGGTAGATCTAAATCTCCTAGAAAGTTTGGAAGGGTATGTTGGAGGTGTGGAAAAGAAGGGCACTACAAGAAGCAGTGTAGA